>JAHLTZ010000063.1:0-69574 GCA_025786725.1 Syncephalis fuscata | reverse complement strand
ACCTTGTTTTTTGCATTGGATGTTGTAATTTCTACAAGTAAAGTTTTATTTTCTTTTACTATTTCATTTTCTTCCCCTGATATCTTGGAAGTTTGTTGGACAGCGTTGATATCAAAGCTATCTTTGAAATATCTGTAAAAACTATATGTATCCAACTATTTTATAATAAGCCACAATGACGGTTGCATTTTAAAAAAACTTTACTTTATTGCGCAAAAATAGTTAGCAGTAAGTCACAGTAATGTGTAGCAAAATCTAATTATTTACAATAAAACGAAGCATTCTATTAATATATTGATGATGATTGAATACTGGATTTTGAAGACAAATAAAACAGTTTTCAAAATAAAGGATAGTATTTACGAACAAGGCACGCTAAGTGCCAAGACAGCAGTCCTTTTAATTATAAAAACTTTGTATGTATTTGTGTATGTCTTATAAAATATAGCAACTTTTTTTTCACAGTGTAAGCAATTTGAAGCAATATATTGTCACAAAATATTGGTGTAAATAGCAACAAATTAATAACTCATTACCTTATTGTACTTTTATTTGTCTTTTTTAGACCCGTCAATCGTTAAAATTGTATTTAGAGCTTTATGAAAAAATTTTAATAGTAGATCTTTCTTATAGTATCTTTGCTATAATTAGTAGTATCAAGCATAACAGAGCAGCAGCTTTTTTATATATTTCTAAATCTTTACGGTTGAAAGAATTTCCGTTAGTACCTTCTATCATTTCAGTAATACTATTGTAATTATTAATTATTCCTTTAATCGCCATTTCATATTCTATTAAGCATGGTGCCAAGTCCGTTTCTGCATCTTTGAAGGAACTATTATCTTTTTGATTGAATTTTATTCCACGTTTTTGTAGTTCTTTTTCTTTTTCTGATGGCAGCTTTCTAATTCCTCTATTTTCTTCTGGTAGCTATTTTTACTTCATTTTGTTTGTTGTAATAGTTGTTTTCTATTTCAGTTTGTTTTTTCTGATAATTATGCTCCAACTCTTCCACCTTCTTTATATAGTCATTTTTTGTTTTGTTTTTCTCGGTATTTGTTTTCTAGCTTTTCCTCTTTTTCTTGGTAATTCCTTTCCAATTCCACTTCCTTTTTCCGATAGTCGTTTTCTACTTCGTCCCGTTTGTTGCAGTAGTCGCTTTCTAATTATTTTTTTCTCGATAGTTATTTTCTATTTCATTTTGCTTTTTCTTCTCTTTTTTAGCTGTACTTTTTGCTTTTTAACTTTGTTTTCTAGCGCTTCGACTCTATTGCGTAGTTTGATATTCTTGAACAGCACCAGATTAATACGTTTTGCTTTGTTTAACTGATCGCGTAATTATATATTTTTTTCATTCAAATCACTGGACTTTTTAACAGTATTATATTGATTAAAATCTATTAAATTATATAAACTTGTACAATGTAAGCCTTTGTTTACTGACCTTGTTTTGCACTGTTTGCTGCATTTTCTTTTGTTTCTTCATGTGCTTTATACGCTATTTCAAGATTTTGTTGATCAGTGCTGATACCAAAGTTGCCTTCAAGATACTCGTTTAAGGCAGTTTTATCCAACTATTATATAATGAATCTCAATGACAATTGTATTCCACATCTATCTTACCGTCATTACGTAAAAAGTAGTAGCAATTATGTCAATAGTGATGTATAATAAAAATTTAAATCGTTTACAATGATAACGTGTACTTTTATTAAACAAATTAGCGACTTAATGATTATTTTTTAAATAAATAAACAGTTTTTCAAAATTAAAGAAGCTATAGTATTCACTCCTGAAGGCACAGTAGCTGCATCAGCATGCAGACTTATGAGCAAAGGGAAATGGATAGTTTGCTCAATTACTCTGCTCATAAAGGTCTTGGCATGTGGTGAAGGTATTTCATTTATATTAAAAAGATAGAAAGCACAGCAAAAAAAACTTTCTATATCCATAGATCACAACCATGCATCCACTATAGATAGAGAACAGAAACAAAAAAGCAGTTTGTCATTCTTAAGTAATTGATAAAGCTGTGCAATAGTTTTATCATTTTATTCAGTATTTGATCTAATAAAACAACATTTTTAATTAACCTGCTGATTCTGTCATAAAACCGACTACTATTTAATTAATAAATAATTGGCTATAATCCATCAATGGCCCTGGTTATTTAGGGCACAAACGAGTAACTGGCTGCTTTTTATTAGTAATATAATGCTCTTCGTTTATCATTAAGCTGATTAAATCACATGCAAAAATAAATTTAGAAATAGCTATATCAATTGATTAGTAAACCGTTTATTCTAGACACATCTATACTATAACAAACAAATAACTAGAGTTGCACCACACCTGGAGATTGACTGCTGATGATGCATCCTAGAAACTGGCTTGTACTCTGTAGCCTTACTAGTGTTTTTGCTCGCCTAAATGTTTGCAAATTACATGTATTGGCAACAGCCTAATCGTTTTATTATTGCCAATGATGTCACTCTTCTACGAACTAATATAGAAATTACTAAGCTAAGTCGCCTTGAAGATGCTTATATTTGTGACCTGTCGTTCAAATTGAATCAAGCTATGTATTATTAAATGAATAAAAACAATTAAATGATGCAATTTAGTACAAAAACGGAATAACATTATAGCCAGCTTGCTATCGCTGAGTAGTTTTTAGATGATTAGAAATGAAGGAAGCTATCGGGACGGAGCATGTTTATTCGCTTGTTTGTTCCCACGAAGCTGTGGAGTCTCTACTTGGATAAGGCATACAGATAAACACAAAGTGAATCATTGCAATGTACAAAACGATATCCCAGTGTGAGAATATCCCAACTATTATTATCACAAGAAAGATAGAAAAAAACTGATGGAAACATTACTTTAATTGTTCTAACTAAGCAGAACACGTTTATCTAGAATTGAATGTTCCTGCCATGCGCAGTTCTATTGTTAGCCGGAAATTCCCATTTATTCACAATTGTCTCTTTTTGGTTTGCCAGTCCATCCGTATATCACCCATTCGGTTACACATGCCTACTTTGACACGCGGAACGATAAATACCGAATCAGACCAGCAATGCCAATCCTACATCTATGACTCTCGTATAAATAAGACTGACGAGTGACTTTTAATACCACTGTCTTATTTACCAGCATTTTTATGATTATTTGATTATTTCACTCGGCATTGCCGATAATACTATTGGACGAATAGATCCATCTTATGAGCAACAACAACAAGGTAAGCTGGTGCACACACATACATACCTCAAGTGGGTGAATCATGTGAAAGAGTGATCGAAGGATGCGCTTCTCATTGGTGTCAGTATCGGCCGAAAAGTCTGACTCGTTTGCCTATGGGTGAAACTTTGGTTTCCAGTTTAACGATATCGCTCGCTCTCTCAGTGCATTTGTAATGATTTTGTATATTATGTGCTGATAAATCCATTGTTTAGCAGCTCACTACTTTTTTCTTGTTCTTTGTATTTTCTCTTGTGCAGTAAAGTTCCAAGAATAATATTGCAATAGCCATTGTAGTCTACGTATTGTTCTATTATAGTCTTGTTACAGAGAAATTCCAGGCAAGTAACTTTGGTGATGGCGGTAATGATAGCATCTTTATTGCTTGCTCCTATTACTACTCCTTTGTTTACGCATAAATGTATATAACTGTTGTAAAATGTACCATGCGTTTCGACATGATTATGGATGCGTGTATGGGTGATCTCATTGATTTAATGAGTTTTCCTTCTTAGCTCAACTGATTATGTATTGCAGCGCATTACAATGATGCAATTGCACATTCTACTCATGATCGGCTCTGTTCTAGATTTTACACCATTTCTGAAATGTGTTGATCTTTATTGGACCTGCTTCTAAGTTTCATGCAATGCATCATCTATGGTGTGCACGTAGTTTTGGTCTTTTCTTATACGAACTGATTTTTTGAAGCTTGCATATGAGAGATACATACAGCTCGATACAATCCACTTTGCCGATCCCATCTGATTTGCGTGAATTTATTAACAAAGTGGACATGCTTGTGGATTTGTTGATCTACCCTATTTTATTTGATCAGTACAACACATTAAGACTAGCAAACTGGGCTCGTCTCATGTTGGCGCATCACTGATGTTCCTAGTTCCCGGTTGCAGCTATTTATCAATATATTAATTAAATGCGTATGTGTTTGAGTCAATGAGTACTTGTTTCTAAATTTTGCGTTAGTGACCGTGCTGTCCTTGTCTACCATATTGCTTCTCGACACGGTCATTACCGTTGCTAGCTTTATATCTGCGACTTCATTTGTTCTTCGCCATAATTGACTACTTTTACACATACTCATTTACCGTGCTATTCAAACCGCTTCTTGTTAGTTTTTTACTTTTACTTTTTTGTCTTGATTTGGCTATATGATATAGTGCATAGCCATTCAGTTTTTTTGTTCAGAATTCTATTTTACACACCTGTACAGCAGTAAGTAATACCATTTCCCCTATTTTTTTTAGCAATTTCTATATTCTTTTATTTTATATGTAATAATGTCTATTCGTATCACAAATGATATATAGTCTCCTTTTTATTATAGCAGCATGTCGTTAACCAAACTCGAGCTTTCCAAGTACCCAGTTTTCCCCCAGTTATCGTTTTTATTACTGCTGCATTCTCCTGCTTTTCGGTAATACCACAATTGGATATACATGCATCATTGCCAAAGAGAACACAGTGCACATTAGTTTCACCTTTCTGGTGTCTCTTAGCCGACACATCTTACACAGAGATCTTTACAGTGATGCACAGACTTTCTTTGCGGACAATGTGTTAACCACCTTTATGTGTCTAAAAAATGTAGGCAAGAGAAAGAGAAAAAGTGAGAGAGTACAACAACGACACGTGCTATAGCCATTGTTATTACGGTTTTCATATTACTATGCCATCGGCTTTTCTATTGATGGTGCTGCAGACTTTCTAGACTGTATTGGTGGCTCCTCGTTCCCCTTCCCCCTCTTCCTATATGTGTGTGTACTTGACATGAATACTCAACGATATTGGCTAAATCATGGTGCGATGTTAAATACGCTTTCTACCGTGCTAGTAGCCGGCGTTTATCATATTCCCTAAAACACATTTGTATTTGACAGCCAATCCTTTTTTGTTTATTATCAGTATCAGTATCATCAACACTGTCATTCTTTCTATTGCCCATTTACTAAAGGTACATTACTGCCATGCGTGACGTTGATTATACAAAATGGATACTTGCCGTAATCATCATTGTTTTGGCATTTCTATTTTTATTTGCGAATGTTATTATGGCAACATAATTTAAATGTTCAAGGCGTTCGTTACACATTAGACCATAGTTATTGCCATGATCACCTTTAAACTGAGTTTATTCCCCTTGCTACGTGCCCAGTTGTAAATTAGTGTTGGTAACGTGACAATCCTCCTTTCTTATTCCCCAGCGTGTTTTACCTTTTGACATCATGTAACAAATGATGATGATGATGATGTTTAGCCGTCGGTCATCATTATGACGACTATTTAATTAGCTACCACACTAGCAATGGTTGAATCATAATAGACGTTTGTTTTTAATCGATTGTTTAACATGCAAGTATCATACTTAGTATTTCCATTCACTCCACGTCGTTTACACTTTCTCAGCCCCGATTTTCTGGCATTTTGATTTCTACGGTGTTTGTATATTCTTCCAAGCTGTTTGTATACAGGATCTGTTTCTCCTTGGATCGATCTCCTTTTGCTTGTTGGAACACACATATACACTACATATGTTCCTATATGCACATAATTGTAAACGCACGTATACTACTATTCTATCCTCTTATTTCCTTCGTTCTATTTCTTTATCTCTATTTCAGTTTTGCTCTTGCGTTCTCCCCTTTAGGCTACATTGACGCTTGTGCGTTGTCTCCTTCACACACTTGGCTAATCCAACACAGTTTGTTGTGTCTCCCTATTATTCCCCTTTCCTTTTTGGCCAATTGCGACTGTAACACCGTCTGTATATCAATTAATAATTGCCGTACAGTGATTTGATAACCATCATCTCATTTAGTATTAGCGTAAACGTTAAGGTTGCTCAGCTAGCAAACCGAGCCTTTATTGATATTTATTACTTGTGTACTCGACTCTAATATATTTTCGTAAACGTTTTACCTGTATTTACCTTAGTTTATGTTACTCATCGTCTTTTCTGCCAATCATTTTTTTCAATTTCTAATTTACTAACCTTAAACCTTAATTATTATTACTATTTTATTTGTAGACAGCTTATCAATAAGCACACTTTAAGCTGTACAGCTGCTTTTGGCTACTTAACTACACCAATTCGTTCAACATGGTACCTGGATCAAGCGCTAAAGCATCTATGGGTCACGAAGGCAACACCTTTAATCTGCCTAATCCCATGATTGATTCGACAATGTTGAGAGAGGTGTGTTCTGCAGATATTTCCGATAATCTTATTAGTAAGTTGCTATTACTATATGGGCCAAATCGCAACATGTATTAACCAATATATTTTACCTTTAGGACTGGTGGCCGAATCTGCTAATCGCGTAGTTCCTGAGATGCTACCCGCTGCTGCTCTTAATTCCTTGTCGTCAGGGTCGCGCAATAGCTCTCATCGACTTTCGTCTGCATCCAGCAATAAGCCAATCGACGCTTCTATTGGTGCATTCCGTTCCGGCCTTCCCCCTCCACCTTTGGAGGCATTTATTGCATTTGTCTCGAGATGTTCTAGAGTGCGCACCGGCACACTGATGTGTGTTGTCGTTCTCTTGGATCGTTTGCGATCACGTTTGCCCAAAGAGGCGCGTGGCCAAACATGTACAGCACATCGCCTATTTTTGGCCTCGTTAGTTATCGCCGGCAAGTATATTAGCGACTACTGGCCAAATAACAATCATTGGGATCAGCATCATATTGGCTTTCCAGCATCGGAGATTTCATTAATGGAACGTCAAATGCTACGCTTACTCGATTTCTCACTGGCCGTTGATGAATCGCATTTATTTTCAGTAGCTATACGAATGCTACCGCCAACTCACGCTATTCACCGCACCATGTTGGCCACCACATTGTCTCAGCATTCATACGCACGAAGGGCATCATCGACGTCCATACCCGGTGAATCGTCCCAACTGCACGCTGTAAATGCTTGCAACACTATTTCGCCCAATAGCAAAAATAGCGTCAAAAGCCAGGCAATTACCCCCAGCTCTTATCCAACCAGTCATCATTTAGCACTGTCATCCAGTCATGGCACAAATAGCGATGATATGTATTATGACACAGGTGAATCTAAAATCACTTCTACTGATAACACACGAGAGAATGTACCATTAAACTTTAACTCACGTGTTCAGCCAACAGAAACGATTTCAGACTATAAATCACAGCAGCAGCAGCAGCAGCAACAACAGCAACATTCGTTTCACACCGGCAATAACACCCAGCAATCCTTTCAGTGGCCTTCCAACAATTCATTTCCCAACCATTTACATTCCGAACAGCAACAAAAACAAAAGCCACACCAGTATCAACACCAACAATCCATCTATTCAGAATCAGCTTACCAGTCGTCAAACGGGAGAGCTATCAACAACACGACCAACCACCTCCCGGTGGTCCCGTTCCCGACTGGGACGGGCTTATCATCACGTGGCGTCAAAGATAGCCTCGCTGAAGGAAGCAATAACAACATTTCAAAGGTGACCGTTGTCAATCCAGCAGATCATATAGGCCGTTTACTTCGCAGATCCAATACACGAGGTCTTAGTGCTGTCGCTGGACTGTAGCTGCTATTGGATGTTCGTTTGTTTGTTTGATTGATTGACTTGTAGATAATGGTCTCTGGCAACTACATTTGTTTATTTTGGGTCAAGTTCATACATTAACACGGCTGCTTTTTCTGTATTTTTAATATATTCCCTATGATTTTATTCAATTAAAAGCATTTACAAATCATTTACTTTACTCAATATAAATAATATAACATACGGCAAAAAAGATTTTATTTAATAACTGTCGCATTGGTGGAGTATATGGAAGTTAGATAGAGCAAATGTAACAATTAAGCCATAAACACTTAACTATCACGAACTTGATATTATTAGTAAACAATGAATAATAGAATAAATAAAATCTGAAAGTGGAATTGTAAACAATTATATTAAGTATTCGGACTCCGTTTTATGATGCCATTGGGTCCAAGTCCGACATTACAATAACTATAAATTTTAATAACTGTAAAGTAATGCTGTACGTAGATGCAACAGCAACAAATATAAAATGACATGGAATTGTGATCATATGGCTTCTATTGATATTCGATTAATCTCTCTACACATGGTCAACAACAAACCTCAAATGTTTCAAAGAAATTAAATAGTATGTTACGTTCTTTTATCTAAATCAATTTATTGCCAACATTTTATCAGGAAGCAATCTAACTGTGTTGTGTATAGCAGTGCGACTTCAATTAAAACGAGCTTTACTTTGAGGTCAAAATATGTAAGTCAAGGTAAAAATGATTTGATCATATAAATATTATGCGCTCAATCCAATGTTTTGTTTTATTTTAATATATAGCTATACAGCTTTTATTAATGGCCAATAAATACAATTGATTTGTCTTTCTATCAATGTAATAATGTATGACATTGGCTGCTTACTTTGATAAATAATTAAATTAAGCCTTACAATAGTTGGCTTAATTGGTGATCGTGTAAATGTGAGCATATAAGAGATTACAATATGATTGTAAATATTTATCCGTACAAACAACTAGCATTATAATTATAGCGACAATAATAAGTTATTTAACTACCAAAACTCATTGATTTAGTTCTATTTACATTTCTCTGTTTTCTGTGTGTTATCTCGGTTTAACGTTGCTGCTGTTCTGGCTGCATCAGCAACAGCCAGCTTTTGATAAATGCAGTTTAGCTTAGCATAACTATAATGGTTTGCTATAGGTTATAGGTTAAAACAGTAGGTCTTTGGGCTGCCGTTTGTTTTTCCATTGGTTTCAGCTTTGGCTTGTTGTTCTATATTCCATCTTATTTAACTTGTCAAAATCAAGTTTCAGAAAGGTAAGCAGCAGTTAGGCCTTGGACGATTATCAGTTTATATGTGATCTGCAGCCACAATATACTCGAAATTACTGGTAAGTGTCTAGTGCTTTCTGGCGTGTCTAGCTAGTGTCTGCATATTGTATTGTGTGTAATCTAGCCGATGCGATTTGGTTTACAGCCGAAAAACTGCTAAAAATGACTTGTTGGAATGTCCCATTGCTTAAAATGCCACGATGCATTATCCTGCAAATAGTACTTATCGTATAGTCAAGTTCAGATGATTTGGATTAGCCGCCATTTGAACGATGATAATTGCACAACATGTGGCATGATATGTTTGGATGTGATACATTTGTGAATTCGAAACAATGATTACCCCATAACAATGGGCATAGTGTCGAATGAAATGCATGCATGTACCAATCAATACATTTATAATTTAAAATATAGCTAACCTATGTATAACAGTAAAAGCTTGTATAAAAACACCGGTTTGATGCATTAAACTTGTTTTTGTATCAGTGTTGTGTGTTATTTTGTATGCATGCAAATACTGAGAACCGAATCGGTAGAAATGGCAGCAAAAACATTATTATAATTTTTACAAAACCAAACAATATATTTGTTTTCGCCAATAGTTAGATTGTGCAATAGGAAATACAGACTAATATGCCTATTTTTATCGCATATGTACTGGATTATAAACACTGTTACAGTACTCGTGCAAATGATTAGCAGGTTGAAGCAAAAACCGGGTAGGTTAAAATCAAGACTGGGCAGGTTGAAATTAAGCCTAGGAAGCATGCTATCACACCCTGAATCTATTGGTACACGCGTACCTCAAACCATTACCCGGATTGCTTTATTGGCTCGTATCACACATCAATGGTGTACCTCATATACTACAGCATACTAGCATCTCAATAAGCCATAAGTTTAAATAGCCCACAAAATACACACAACCAACTGCAATATCATCATTACATTCTACTTCTTGCTATACACGCACTACTCTTCACTCTATACCAACCACGCTCTATTGCCTGCTCTGTTTGTTTGTCTTAACAAATTAATATTACCATGAAGCTTTCTATTGCCGTCGTTTGCACCGTCGTTGTGGCTTTGATAGCCGCTACAGCCATTGTGGATGCTAAACCAACTATGGTGGATGATAAATCAGATTTAATTCGTCGTGGTGCTGCGGACTGCGATACATGCGTTAATAAGCTTTGCACTCGTCTTATTAGAAAGTGGAAGTGTCACGAAGATTGTCAACAAATGGGTTATTGCTAATAATCTATGATTTCAAGACATTAGCATTGGTAGTGCGATCAAACCGCTATTCCAATACACTTTAGGTATATATTCGGTAAAAAGCAAGCCCATTTGACAACTACGCCGCATAGTCCATTTGTATACCAAGTTTTGGCCAATGCTCCGGTTTACTCACTCTGCAATCAATAGAATCATTATTTTACTGACAAGCTTGCATTTAGTTGTTTCTATTCAACTGTGCAAGTTTATAGTAATAGACCTATAATCTCATTTAAATAATAATAAAACCGTTAATCAGTTTTTAATACTAAATATTATTTATTCATTCATTTAAACTATTGGTCTATTGGTTCATCTTCTAAAATATAATTATGTTGTTACTATTCCACTAAGAGTAGAATAATAAACGGATTACTAATATTATGCTTGGTCTTGAGTGACCTATAATGTTAGTAATTAGTGTTATATAAGACTTACTTAATTGTTTTTATTAATAAAGATTATCAACCTTTAATTAATAATTTCTACAGAAGTAGAATAAATGACTAGAATATTGTTAGCTCAGATAAAAAGATCAGTTCAGTCTAGCAATCACTGCAAGACTGAAATGATCAAAAGGTTCAAAATTCAAATAAAATAAAAAAAGAATTTAAACCAAGATAAGATAATGTTTATTAAGATTAAGAAACATAGTTGCCATTTTATAGTAAATGGTCTTGAATACTGCGAAGGAAGAACTTGAACGGCTTGTCTGTTCAATTTCTTCTTCAAGCGATATGGGGCCAGTGTTACTTTAATAAGTAATATGGGGCCGTGGATCGCAAATATTTATAGGCGCTGTGTTTCCTGCTACGAATTAGAAGCAATTATAATAGTATGATCGTCGTATCTTGGCTGAAAGCACGACTATCTTTGTAAGGACCCTGACGATTACCAGAAATGGGAACAATCACGTGATGTAATTATTGCTAATTAAGTTATTTACCACATTTAGTAAATAGCGCAATTTACACCATAGTTATACAGGTAAATTAGTAACAATGTTTTATTATTTAATAATAACACCTTCTATGGCTACGCTTGTATTTAAGAAACATAGACTTTTATTGTATTTTCTATTACACTCAGTAATTTATTGGCAGTATGTTTTATAACAGTGACTTAGTATTAAATGGCTTTAATATTTCTAATGTACTTTGACTCCCACATTTTTATTTACTCAGTTCACTACCTTTTTCTTATCGCTACCTTATTGCTCTATTCAGTAATATATTATACGATAATGCAGAATATAACAATATAAATAACATGCGTATCTGAACATCAATAAAAAACACTATTCAATCCCTAGCCTTTACTTTCCTTATTTACATCAACACCTGTTCAAGTAACCTCAACGGCATGCCGTATCTTCTGGTTACAACTTTCACTACAAGATCTTCCTGGTAACGACACTCAACCTATCATTAGTGCATATGGTGGAAGTAATTTCCTTTGTCATCATAGACGAGTATCTTACATTGCAAATATGCCTAAAATGCAACAGTAGAAGGTTGGAAATAGAAGAGACCATTTAGATGCAAGAAACCACACTGTACGTAGTAACAACAATAACAACTGCGGAACGATATGGAATTGCAATTATATGGCTTTATTAATATTCGATCAACCTTTCTACACATGGCCAACAACAATAATGATCCCCAAATGTTTAATGAAATCAAATAGCATGTTACATTCTTTATTTAAATGTTTAATATTATTATGACACAATGTTCAATTACATTTAATTAACTCGTCAATTATTTAAATCATTACAATTGATCGCGTAAAATTATTTACTACCCTGGAGGGAGTAATAGTTAATCTATATTGGCATTCTTGTGCATATACGTAAAACGTATTTATATCCATTTTTTGTTTAGTTTATAAGCTACTTCTCTATTTTAGCAATGAATAGGAGTTATAAAAAGAAAATAAAAAACTAAAAAGCGTAAGAAATAATTACAACTCCACCTTTGTTTTAATGGCTTGTATTTAAACAAGTCCATATACATTTACTTGCCAGCCAATCATTATCAAAGGCTTATTTTAGATATGCGTATATAACCAATTTACTGCACGCGGGGCACACTTTTACACTCATTCACTTTTATCGCTGCACACGCCACTCGTTTCTTTTCAACTACGCGTCGTCTTCACTCAACACCATCACACCATACCACACCTATTTGCAATATATCATTCTTTTTGTCTATAAACACTCTACAAACTACGCACAACACCTTGCAAGAACAGCAATATCACCAGTTTTGTCATTTTTGTTAATCACCAATAACCAATTGAATTGGTGAGTTTTTATTTTTATTTTACTGATTGGTTGTGCTATGGCATTTTATACATACGTGTGCAGTAAACAATATTTGGCTATGTGCGTGGCTGGTATACTGCTTATTATTATTGTTATCGTTATTGTCGTTATTTCCCGTCTTCTGTTGCTACTGCTGTTACTACGATTACTATACGTAGCTGTCAAAGTAATTTGTGTCCGTGTGCGTGTGCGTGTATCTGTGTGGGTGGGTGGATGTGCCAATACAAACGGACTCTCTCCCAGCTTCATTTCAGTGAAAACCAATGGGCACATTGCACGCGTGGCATCAGCTATCCAAAACGATAATGGTGTAACACAGATGAGGCCTCTTTAGCTCGGTTAAGATAAGAGTGCTTACACGCTTTTCTATCTAGTTTACACCATGTTTAGTCGCAGTACTAGCTTTCTAAACATATTCTCTCCATCGTCGACGAGAAAATTGCAAGGCCGCCCAGCCAGCAGTAGCTTTCCGCCAGTCTCCGCCAGTCTGGCACACAAGAACGACAACACGTCAAATCAATGTTTTGATCAAGCTTCAAGTAAAGCTGTTTATCCTCAAATGGTCGCTGGCCGTTTTGAAGTTAAAGATTCTGCTGCAGCTGCATTGACATTGGCCGTGTCCAGTGCAGCAAAAGATACCGCCACTGCAGCGGAAAGCAATCAAGTAAGCAAGCAGGCGCAGCAGCCTGTGACCACGATCACTCTTGCACCTGCAGTACGTCGTGCGCGTTCTGATTTAGAAAATGATGCTGAACCATCTGCAAAACGCTATGCTATTGAAAGCAAAAGCGGTGTTTATGCCAATATATCCACGGTCACCAGTTTGATAGCAAGTTTACGGCACCCAAATCAGAAGTAAGTAATAAAGAAAACAAAATAACATATTACTAACAATTATTAATTAGCTAAAAAAGTCGTGTGATTTTACCCGTTCTCAAAAAATTGGCAAGCCTACTCAGAGTCGTGCAGTATTACAAGGTCAACAACAGCCATTATCATCGCATAATTCAGCAACGTCTCAAACGACGTACGAAACAATTAATGGTGTGCCTCGCCCAATTAGAATTGTCAAACCTTATGCCAACAAGCAGGCGAAACAAAAGACTACTCAAACGAAACAGAGTGCTACGAGCAGCTTTATCAGTCGGTTGACTCGGCCGACAACATGATAATTTCACCAAATGTATCTCGAGTGAGTCGACAAGTCCATCGCCCGTCCACATCGACTGGACATGATTCAGTACAGCCAATGGAGTCATCCCTTATTGCGCTGCGGATAGTAATAGTAAAGGCAAAGAGCCGGCCACTACGCCGGCATCCTCTCCACCACCTGGCCACTCGTCAGACCCTGACTCTGATTACGAAGTGGAAGAAGAGCTATCGCCAGGATATATAGCTACCTACAAGGATGGACTACTACCTAATGCACGTCCTTGTCCATCATCTCGATTATCAATGCTAAGTATTGATTCAATGTCGTCGCATGCCACCAATAAAGCTGCACGAACTCACTCGGATGCTGGATATGCTACCAGTGAAACAGATAGTCCAAAAGCTACTAAAAGCAAAACGCCAAAAACTACCACTACAACTACTGAGCCTCAACGGCCAATTAGAAAAACTATTACAACTACTACTAATAATAAGGCAACAGCGGCAGCAGAAGAAGAAGAAGCAGCGGCAGAAACAAGAACACGTAATGAGCGGCCATCTTTAAATCAACAGGACATTGAAGATGATCCAATGTATGTCGCTGAATATGCCAAGGACATTATTAAATACATGCTTGAGCTAGAAGTAAGTATACAATCAGGCTAATAACTAATCGATTAACGTTTATTTAGAAAAAATACCATCCTGATCCTAATTATATGAGTCGACAGACACAGTTGGAATGGCATATGCGAACACAGTTGATCGATTGGATGGTTGAAGTCCATCATAAGCTAGAATTGCTACCAGAAACACTATTTCTTAGTGTTAATATTCTTGACCGCTTTTTGAGCAAAAAGAACGCATCAATACAGCGACTACAATTAGTCGGTGCTGGCAGTTTAATATTGGCTTGCAAGTACGAAGAACGTTGTGTGCCAGCATTTAGCACATTTGCAGAGTTGAGTGGAAATACACTTACCGTTGAAGATTTAAAATCGTCCGAACGATACATTGCTAGCATACTAGGCTACGAATTTGGCTGGCCTAGCCCACTCAACTTTATACGTCAGCTATCGATCGTTGACAGTTTGGACAAGGAAATCCGTGCTATGGCTAAATATCTACTAGAAGTAGCTCTACTGGATCATCGGTTTCTTTTAGTGTCCACCTCCACTCTTGCGGCCAGTGCTTATTATCTGGCCCGTGGCATTTTAGGAAAGCAAGAATGGGTAAGTAATTATTAGCAATGGTGATATTATACAATAGGCTAATCACTATTGTTTATATGGAACAATAGACAAAAAACCATGCCAAAGCATCCGGCTTTGAAGTGCGCCAGTTGTACAATACTAGCTTTACACTAGTGCACTCTCTATTCAAAAGCCAACCCGATTGTCGACAGGTCTTTCACAAATACGCAAAGCGCGAAAACTTGCGCGTGTCTTTGGTTGCAGACTACTGGCTTAGTCTGCATGGCTCAAAGATGCTTAAAAGCATTGGACTAGATGTTAGTGTTTAATTTAAAACGCCCACTTGTGGCCACGCTACTCTTTTCCTCTAATATTTACGCTCTTCTTTTTAAATTCTTTATATTTGTGAATACTGTGATTATCTGTTTTGTTTTAATTAATTAAATTTGGTTTATTTTATTTTTATTGTGTTATGATTATTGGATTAATATGTAGCAGCTTATTAATCATTTAATGTAACTTAGTGCCAAATGACCTTATTTAATAATATACGCGCAATCGAACTAGATATTCTTTCTATCGAACATGATACTGGATGTTGGATAGAATCAGTTGTCAAAATACATATCATATATTTATTATGCAGTACACATATACTCACTATTCATTCATATCATTCCCATTGTATAATCAAACTATTATATATTATAAATAATATACTATACGCATTCTGTTATTTATATGTTTTAATGTGTTTTGTTCATTTCGTTTATTACTTTTATTATATATATATATATGTGTGTGTATGTATATTGACAAAAAAAATACATTTGGCTTAACAAATAATATATTGAGTGTAAAAGAAAAGTAGACCAAGTGTTATCGATTTTGGGCTAAATATGACGTATATAATGCATTAGTATTGTTAATTAAAACCATCTAAAACAGTGTAGTGTGGCCATGTGCAAACTTGTTATTTATTTAGCAAGACCACGCTTATAGGATATGACTTGTTATAAGCAATAAAGCCGAAAGAACATCCATAATTTAGCTGGGTTTGTAAAATAGTGAGTCCGACTGGTTTGCCGTTAAACTAGAACATTCTATTTACATCCCGCATCTGTTATGTATATTGCAATTTAAAAGCATAGTATTATTGGTTTATTAGTCAATTCCAATTTATTTTTTTATCTTTTTAAAAGCCTTATATCCAAATAAAGTAGCTGTATGTTTTGCTTTAGTACTTTTGAAACAGGAGTCAATACTCGTGGAGTAAAGACGTTAAGAAGTTTCTTTATAAATATCCATCAATTTTACAGCATTCTTTATTTCAGCAATTCTATTAACCACAACATTTCTCCATTAAATCAATAATAGATTATCATGACTACCAAAAACATTACGCTTCTCTCTATTGTTGCGGCCATATGCCTTGCAGGCCTAACTGACGGTCTACAAGTGGCCACAACCAACCCTATATCCACAACCAATACACCCAAGTCTGGTGCTATTACTAACGATGACGGTAAGTATAGCTGACCAAGGCTACATTGATATCAGCTAACTAATAAATATTGTGCTAGTCGCAGATCCATTTACCTCAGTCCAATTTAACACGCCTAATGTTTTTGGCAATTCTGAGCTACAAATCACTAAACGTCTACCTGTTGATGAATTTGGCATACCTGGCGCAGAAGCAGTATATAATGGAGTTAAAGGTGAAATCCGATGTGTGCCTACTGGAATGAAAACAGTACCAAACCGTTACATAGTTGCAAAGGTAGATTTTAATGTCACTAGTCACGCCATCTAATCTTGCAAATATAGAGAGTGGGCAATTATCAGAATGTTAAAAACGGCAAGCCAGTAGATCCATCAATTCGCGTTAGAAACATTGATCTTAATGGTTTGAAGTTCATTAGCGGACTACTTCTCACTACCGATACTCCAAAAAAATCTCACCAATGTTTTGTTACAAAAAACACTTGCGTCCACAAACTCATGGACTACACTAATAGATTGTCGATTGAAGAAAAGGCAAACAAGCTAGGACCATTATTTGGTCAAGTTGTTCAAGGTAAGTAATGCTTTGATTGCCATTGTTATTATTGCTATTGTTGTTATTCAATTCTAATCATCAACGTATAGGCATAAATTTTATGCGAAATGCAGGTCTTTTGTATAAAAACTTTGGTCCAGATTGTAAGTAACTGATTACTATTCATTACTACAGCACATACCTATTAAACTAACTGGTTATTTAGACATTTGCTTAAATACTGACAAGTATGGAAAGCTAGAGGCATCGATGTATGTCTTTCCAGCAACGACAAATATACAAGATGTAGCAACACCTGGCTTCCTTGTTGAAGGAGACAAAAAGACATTATCACCAAGAAACTTGCTTGGGCCACTGGTGCTGTGCTATACAAGATGCTATCTGAACAAGATGCCAACGCAATTATAATCCCAAAGCAACACTCCCTGATAACTTTTTTAAATCGCCGGAACTTGTCTCTCTTCGAACAGAGATGAGTAAGGCTAAATCTCTTGCAAAAGACTCGAGCCAACAAGTTATTTACAACAGTGCCAAGCGGAATTACGATGCTATGGTTGCCAATGCCCGAACATTATTGAGACCGCTTATTGCCGTTATGAACACTATGCTTAATCCCAATATTGGACAGCGCCCTTCGACAGAAGAGGTTGCCAAGAACTACAGAGCAACTCTGAGCATATTCAATCCAGTACCCACCATGCCATCCAATTCCAAGCTCTAAGTATGATAGCTCATTACAGTCTAGCGCTGTATTATGCTTTCACAAGGCCTTTATTCAATAAACTATTTGATGTTTAACAATCTATTAAACTGTTGTTTTATTAATACTTTTCTATTACAACTTTAGCATAGAGTTATAATGTGATGTTTGTTTAAAGTATTCATAATCAGTCATGTATTATTTCCATTTGGTGTTGTTGTTGTTACATTAACCTGTTGCTTTATATCAATCATAGTATGCAATTCAATTATTTTATTGTATATTAATAAATATATAGTGCGCAATGTAAAATAATAAATAACTTTAAAGCCTTGACTTGTAACAAAATACTCAATATGAATAGAAAGTAAATTGAAATAATGTTAAATTGATCGATCCATTTACATTGTAGATCTTTGATGTTGATCATATTAAACTGCACCATTAATATTTATTCAAATTAATACAACCAAACTATTCTTTCTCAGCAATCTCTTTTCTTTTCTTGTTGATTATATTGCCTATACGGCTCAATATCACCTAGAATGACGCGTAGTTGGAGGCCGTATGTATGCTTGCTGCACAGTCGACCACCTACGATGATCAGCATATCGTCTGGTAATCCAACCAATTTTGTCTTGCGAGCAACACTACAACTGACGCGTCGATCACTTGTTTCCGGCAAACCATTGGCTGCTCCTGGCACTAATACCAATTCGCTTTATGCTAACAAACAAGATCCAACTACGATCTTGGACAATGAATCTAATACTGCTTCTACCACTGCTTCTACCTGCTTCTACTTCTACTTCTACTTCTACTTTTTCTACTTTCAAGCAGTCAACTGACAAGAACCAAGCACAAACATCTCAGCACTCTTTTTCAGTATTTCCTTTATCGCTGCCCATTAATGCAAAATGGGAACCATCCATATATCATCATTCAGTCACTGCAGTCTATGGCAAATTTACAAAAAAAAAAGCCAATATATCATTACGAACAAAACCAAAAACAAAAGCTGCTAATCAAGAATCACGTCTATCGAATCGTTTACGACAGCATCAAGCAGAAAAAGAATTGGCATCTACTATAAAAAGCTCAGCAGAAGGATCTAAATCAATACGCCTGCCTACAGAAGCACAACAGGTAACTATTAAGCAAAATCGTTGTCGTATTAGTCTGCTAATACTTTGTATTAAATGTTGTTTAGGCATTTACCACTCTAAATCAAGCCTGTGAATTACTACGCCATGTTAGTTCGTCAGATTTACAAACTCGGATGATAGATACAATCTACAGCGAACTTAGAGAACAATATGCCAATCAGCCTTTATTATTTGGTCGTCTTGTATCGCAATTAATGTGTGCATGTGACAGACTCAATCGCGTTGATTTGGCAGAGTCAGTATTTGCACGACATCACAAACATGCAGGTGATATACTTTTGCAGCATAAAGCCGTAGAAGCCTACACACAAATGGTCCTTATACTGTATCGTCGCCGTCGATTAGATCAAGCAGAGACAGGTGAGAAGCTGAATGAGCAATACTACAATATTTTACTAACTAATGTCTCTAGTCTTTCAAGTAGTTGAAGCAGCAGGTGCAATACTAAGCATGAAAGTGTTTAACATGGCTATAGTGGCCAATGCACGGTCCAATCGACAAGCTATTGCATTTAGCTATTTACAGCGTATGATTGCCGCTGGCTATCAGCCTAGGTCAGCGCCAATTAATGCATTAATAGCAGCACAACAGCCATTAGAATCTGGCTATGAAGTACGTGTTCAACAATTGCTCAAGATGCTAGATCAACTGGCAGGTCCTTTTGATGCACATTGGCTAATGCCACTACATTTGCTCCTTTACTACGGCAAACAACTACACTTGAAGCGTTGGAGCTTTATTGGAAAGAGATTCTACAACGCACCTACAAAGAATCCAGCCATACAGCGTTTATTCTTAAAGGCATGTATTCGTGTATCAATGGCCAATAAGTAGCAATACCTAAAGCAAGCAATGATTGGCGAGATGTTATGGCTTATTGGCAAACAATGCTAGGACGATTTGAAAAGCGTGGTGTGGCTTCACCAGATGCTTATCGCACTATGCTTTGCGCTTATGCCTACAAATCAAACGTTATTGGTGCACGTTCTATGGCCACTCGTCTAATGGGCTTGGGCGAATTATGGACACGAGCCGATGTACAAGCACTTTTATATGCATTTGGTCGATGGCCGGCCCATTGGTCCATCGATGGTATTATTATTAACCGCAAGGAGATTGCCTATGCAATGCATCGACATCGTGCCCGTCTATGGAGTACGTGGCTTATTCTAATGAAACAACGAGTAAATGCCTTCAAGTTGCGGCAGATAACATGTCTATTCAAACATTGATACCACGGGATTTTGCTTTAACATGATTGCCGCTTTGGGACGAGTCAATGATGTACAAGGGCTACGAGTTATTGCCGGCATTAATACATGGCAATCGCAAGATTTGCCAAAGACGGCTGCACGTAATACTCAATTATTTAAAGCGTCATTTGCTGAATTACATATCAATCCTGATCGTTTAGATAATACACCACAAGAAACGGTGCTAGCAATAGTAAGGGCACTTTGCGGTCATCCAAAAGATGCACTCGATATTTGTCGAGTAGCGTCACCGGAAATACGTGCTCATCCTGCATTGGCCATTGCTTTATTGAATAGTCTAACGATGCGATCGCATGGCATTTATCTCCGTCAATTCTTAATTGAACTTATTCAATGGCGAAATGCACTGCTTCAGGACACCGATAGACTGGCCGGTACACTAGTAAAATGCCTGGAAATGTTAACAACAGTCACGGGAAATAGCTCGAATCAATCGATGGCCCCGGCACTTATTGCTCGTACATTTATTGTAGCTCGTGAGATGGCCTCAGTCATTAATATACTTGGTGCAGAGACCGACGTGGAACATGCAGCACGCGTATTGGATCAACAGCTTGCCCATCAATTGTAATCATTATGACATTGTGTATTTATTCATGCTATTACATTAACATCTATTCATCATGGATGCTTACTAGCAAATCACCTAATAAATATTTATTATATATTTATATGGATTATTTAATATTAAATGAATGTTTTAATAATTGGCGCATCACTGGATGTTCAGGTGGCACAATACGGCAATGACTATTGGCTAGTTCTATCCACTTGGAATTGTAATCGAATTACGATCTGTTGGCCATACTAAATCAAGCCATTGATGTTCAAGACGTCTCAGCTATAAATGTATTAGCAAGTGTAAATATAATAAATAACTATACAACTTACATGTTTAGCAGCCCAATTATCTCCATTCTCTCCTAGCACTTTTCGACAAAGTATTGTAAATGCACCCACTCGATGACCATAGACAACATCAGTAAGTATGCGATCGCCTATCATGGCAATCTCTGAGGGCTGTACATTAAGACGAGCAAAGTACTGACAAAGCTCTTGGGCACAGGCCGGTTTCTGCCATTAATAATTAATATTGCGCCTTTTAGTCATATATCTATTTACCTTTTGTTGGTGTCGTAATACAGGCACACCTAAATCTTTTTCAACTTTCTTTGCCTATTTAAATTAATTATACGGCTATTTATTGTTATATTATTTGCTATCTACCTGTTGATATTCATGATCATCGAGCGTACCAGCTGAATTGGAGACAATACAAATATGATTTGAAAATGTAGTTTGGCATTGTTGCCATGCTTCCTAATAATACATTTAATCAATACTACAATATTAGATAGTTACTACAGCTTACTTGTAATTCATCAGCCAATTTATCTTCATAAGGTCTAGTTAGACAATTATCTTTGTCAAAAGCAACACCACGTATACCACTTTGATACAATTGATTAAAATCAATACCTCTGATATCTAGTATAGTTAATTAATTAGTATAATAATTAATACACATTATATTTACCATTCACTAGCAAATGAGGTACAGTCCATTGAGGCCGTATTAATAAGCGGAATGCTTGTTGAATCCCCGCGGGATTCCAACTTTGTACCATATTGTATCAATACTACTTAATAATAATAATAATAGTATTCACTAATAAACTAGCTGATAAAAAAGACAGATATAGTAGATCGATCAACGTGACATCTAAAGAAAAAATGACGCCACGCTGACATTGAGTGATGTGCCCACTTTTTATTATAAATAAAAAATGTGTAATAATTAGTTAGTTATAGTTAATTAAACACCGCTACACTAGTTCTCGTTCTCGAGCCTTTGACGTTTTCTCTTCCTCTTATCTCTCTCACTCTCTCGTTTTTTTGCTATTGGCATTGATTCTAGTTAACCAACCAACCAACCGACGCATTAACCAACTAGGCTTGTGTCTATTTTATAGCAACGTATATTGATATATATATATATATATATAACGTGCACGAAACTACAATAAAACAGCAAGATCTATGGCTACTGCCGCACCATCGTCGTCTATTTCGTCGATCCTTACGACAGTACCGGCTGTCTACAATTCACCGGCCCACATTGCTCAATTAAAGTTTTTTATAGCTACTATTGTTAGCAATGCCAATATTACGATTGACGAGAACAGTAAGTGTAAATATAATTAAAAGTAATATGATCAATCTAATCTGTTATTTAATATAGATGGCAAAGTACCTCTATTACACGTGAATGGTGTAGCACATCCATTCTTTGTACCTAATGCAGCTGTTCGGTAATTATATCATTTGTATAAAGTAATTTATATTAATTGTAATAATTAGATTTTTTTTGGGTCAATCAGCCACCGGTGAATTGACACACAATGAAATGATTGAATGGGAGGAGACATTGCCGTATCATAATCCACCTACTTTCTCATCTGATGAATTAAACAAGGCATCCACCTTTGTTGAATCACTTGGACAGAATACAGAGGTAATTAATATAATGAACATGAATTAATACATAATGATTAACATGGTGATAGAATGGTACATTGAGAGCTGTTGATGTTATTCTATTTGCTCGCTTCTATCCATGGTGGTCTGCTGTTGATAGTGATGTGCGCGATACATATCCTATTCTATCCAAGAGAATTGCTCAATTAAGCCAGTTACCAACTATTGCAAAAGCAATTGAAACATTAACTGCCAAGGTAAATAGTATATCAATTATTACTAATAAAGATATTAATATATATATATACGTGTATACAATCATATCTATAGGTTAACGTAGCACCACCAAAGATTATAGCCAATGAATCTCATCGTAAAATTAATACTAATTACAGCATTTCATTGAGCCACGATCAAATCAAGTAAGTTGCTATTAAATATTTTATAATATTATTAATTAATTAATTTAGACTGCCAATTCCTGGTCAAGAAAATGTTCTTATTACTAGTGCTCTTCCATACGTCAATAATGTTCCACATTTGGGCAATATTATTGGTGCTGTTCTTAGTGCTGATGTCTATTCTCGGTATGTATTGATTATTCATAGTAACGCTATAATTATTAATCGTTCTAATCGCTGACATTATAGATTCTGCCGTATTCGTGGTATCAATTCATTGTATATCTGTGGCACAGATGAGTATGGTACAGCCACTGAAACAAAGGCACTTGAAGAAGGCGTTACCTGTCAAGAACTATGTGATAAATTCCATAAACTACATAGTGATGTCTATAAATGGTTTGAAATTGATTTTGACTACTTTGGCCGTACAACAACACCACAACAAACAGTGCAAGTTAAAAGTAGCTATATACAATAGAAATAACTAATTAGCATATATACATATATAGTATTGCCCAAGATATTTTTAAAGGATTAGTTAAGAATGAATATACATTGATTGAAAGCATGACACAGTTGTACTGTGAACAATGTCATCGGTAAGTCAATATTCGTATAATCTATTAGTACATATTAATTAATTGTATTCTATTTTATTCTATTATAGCTTTTTGGCTGATCGATATGTTGAAGGCACCTGTCCCAAGTGTGGCTATGATGTAAGTATAGCAGTAATGTGTATTTATAGTATCTTATATAATTGAATGTTTGTTATAGGATGCCCGTGGTGATCAATGTGATGGATGTGGTCAGCTATTAAATGCTCATGAACTAATCAAGCCACGATGCAAACTTGATGGCAATGCACCAGTGACTCGTGATTCAAAACATATATTTGTTGATTTACCAAAATTACAACCTGCTTGTGAAGCCTTTTTTAAAGAATCAAGTATCAAAGGTATATATAAATATAAATATAAATATAAATATATGGCTATTATAACTTATTATATCATTTATTAAACAATAGGTAATTGGACATCCAATGGTCGCACTATTACCGCATCCTGGTTAAATGAAGGTTTAAAGCCACGTTGTATTACCCGTGATCTTAAATGGGGCACACCTGTTCCATATGAGGGTATGGAAGA
The DNA here is from genome assembly GCA_025786725.1 of Syncephalis fuscata. Classification (NCBI taxonomy): domain Eukaryota; kingdom Fungi; phylum Zoopagomycota; class Zoopagomycetes; order Zoopagales; family Piptocephalidaceae; genus Syncephalis; species Syncephalis fuscata. The sequence goes on along the minus strand of JAHLTZ010000063.1, from coordinate 45,247 downwards.
TAAAGTGTTCTATGTGTGGTATGATGCTCCTATTGGCTATCCATCTATTACGGCCAACTACACACCTGATTGGGAGAAGTGGTGGAAGAATCCAGATGAAGTTAAATTGTATCAATTCATGGGCAAGGACAATGTGCCATTCCATACAGTTATATTCCCTTCATGTTTAATGGGTACTAATGATCCATGGACTCTATTACATCATCTAAGTACTACAGGTTAGTTGATATAAATGCTATATATATATCTAATTATAGGATAGAATACTTGAATTATGAGGATACAAAGTTTTCCAAGAGTCGTAATATTGGTGTATTTGGCGATAATGCTCAAGAGACGGGTGTGCCACCTTCTGTATGGCGTTATTATCTACTCAGCTCACGACCTGAAACAAATGACAGTATCTTTACGTGGAAAGAAATGATTGCCAAGAATAATAATGAACTATTGGCCAATGTTGGTAATTTCTGTAACAGAGTTATTCGATTCTTGGACTCGCCCAAGTATAATTCAGTATTGCCAGCCATTTCTATTGAGTCGGATGTTGAGCAAGAAAAGATGGTGGCGGATATTCAAGCGCTTGTAGGCCAGTATATCGATGCATTGAAACAAGTAAAGATTCGTGCCGCTCTTCGTATTGCTATGGAAGTGTCAGCCCGTGGCAATCAATACTTGCAAGACCAGCGCTTAGATAATGCATTGTATGCCGATCAACGTACACGATGTGATACAGTAGTGGGTGTAGCGGCCAATTTAGTCTATTTGCTTGCTTCCCTCTTCTTCCCCTTTATGCCATCGACGAGTGAGGCTATTTGGCGCCAATTGAATGCACCACCCCGTCAATTGGCCGATCAATGGACGATGGATCTATTGCCGGGTCATCGTATTGGTGAACCGAATATCTATTCCAACGCATTGAACCGAAACAAGAAGTAGCCTGGAAGGTCAAATATGGTGGCGGTAGTGGATCAAGCGCCGAATCAACTGCGGCCAAAAAGACGAAAGCTAAACGTGGAGGAGCACCGGCTGGAAAAGCGGCGCCGGCTGTTGCCAGTGCTGAAAAAGCAGCATCAGTAGAAATTACTGCCACAGCATCATCTTAATAATTATGATGTTTACTGGCTAGTTTATTTGTCGTATTACTACGCATGTCTACTCTCGAGTGTACAAGTATCGACAAAAGGACAAGCCATAGAGAAATGACATCATTGTTATGGTTTATTATTATTATTATGACAAATCATAAGAGAAATAAAAAACATGAATTAAAGCAGTAGACTAGACTAGGCTAGATAGAATAGTGTTAATAACTTTAGTAATTCTACTAATAATTAATGTATTTATGTATTATGTGCTAATTAAGTGCCAAGTTATATAATTATATATATTTATTATTTGGTATCCTTGATCTGCAGTGTTCATTATAATGGATAGATGAATAGATGTAGTACGCCTATGATCACCTACATATACAATAGAAGTATTAACCCCTTAAATAAGAAATGACGATGATTATTATCATAGCTGTATGACTAATAAGGATTAGTTTATGATACAGTAGTGTTGGTATAGTTCGTAAATGGATTATGAATAGATACGTAAATATACGTAAATGGTTTGTATTTGTGTGTAGGCGGTGTTTTGTATCGCCGGTCACATTTGCTCACTTCTCTTCTTTCTTTTTGAATGCTCGTATTTCTTTCTTCTTTTCCTCTCTCTTCCTCTCTTGTTTCTTTCTCTTTGCACCACTACCGCACTACGCATAGTTGGCATTGTCGCTTTACCTCCTACTACTCCTTCTTCTTCCACTTTTACTTTGTTACGTTCATTCTTTGCTTTTTCTTGCTTTTTGACTCTTTTGCTTACACGGATAACTACACGACGAGAAATAGCGTCATAGTAAATATACGTATATATATATATATATATATATGAATGTGTATATGCGTGCATATATACATACTTAAATATACACACACACATATATATATACGCACTTATGTATGCGTGTATTCATTGACTGTCTATTAAAAACTACAGATCGTCTATAAAACGAGTGTTATCTCCGGTTATTGTTGCATTATCGTCGTCGTCGTCGTCGTCGTCATTGTATTGCCGTAAAAGTGATTCCACAAAGACGAGTATTTGTTGTTATTTCCTCTCCTAGTATCTGAGTTGCGACACTTTCTTTTTCATTTTAAGCCATAACTCAACTCAACTCAGTAAGTGCTCTACTTATAAATGCGTGGTAAAAAGAGAAATAGATACTACTTATTAGTGCTAGTGTAATAATAATGATAGTAGTAGGAGTGGGTCATATGAATTGATATGTTAGATACATGAATCTATAAGCTAGATCAAAATATGTAGTTATATGCATCTATAGATGGATCGAGTAACTCATTATAATCACGTGCCTTTATCAAGTGACCACATTACAATGATGCTAGATTATTCTGTTCATAGTCGTGGCTATAGTATTAATAGAGGGCGAGATTGATTGACGACAGTTGTTACACGTCCATTTCCACTCTTGTATATGGTCATCTTAAGCTGTTTACACTAGTTTGTTTTTACTGTTTTTATTGTTGTTTTTATTGTTGTTGCTGCATATCTATACATAGTAACAGCTTCTATACTATAGCTTGATTATAGAAGGGCGATTTTGATACACTACGCACATACACGTGTATGCACACTTCTCTCTTTCTCTCTTTCTCCTCTACTTCTTCACTTTACTCCGCACCATACAATTTTGAATACACAATCACGATAGCACGCAGTCATCTATCAACTATATTATACAATTACTAACTACATTGCCTATCAAGGTCACGCTATTGCTATAGTGCCAATACGCATACACACGTACGCACACACGCACATACATACATACACGCACACATCTATACAAGTCGCGCAACTGTAGCATACAGTGCGTTTGTTTTCTTTCTCAATCCATTGAAACGGTAAGTCTCCGATATTATTTATGTAAACTCCGAAGCAAAATTCCGCTCCTATTGATGTCTTCTCAGTTGCCGGCTTCTTTGTAACCAATACGCATCTGTTTCAACGCTACTCTCTCATATCTATCCTTTTAATTATCGATACCTTTCTTGTAACTCTGCCAAGAGTTAAGCTAGTCACTTTTTTGTTTATTACTTGACTTGAATACACTCATTGCGCTACTACTATCCAGCTTTTATTTTATTACACTCTCTAGCTATTCAAGTCTTCTTATTAATAGCTACTTACAAACAAATCAATGCATCTATTTAACTAATCATGCCACAATTTGTTATGCATAAAGGCGGATATATAGGCCTATCAATAGCGGTTATGGTGAATACCCAACCTACAGTTGCCGTTACGGCTGTAAATCCAGATACGTGGCAACAACAGGCAGAGTTGATACGGCCACCTCGACCAGAGTCGCTTATGTCGTCGTTATCTAACTTGCTGTCAGGCAGTACATCTTCCGTACCGGACCGCCCAATGCCTAGCCAACAGGCCCGGCGTAAGCGTAGAAAGAAGCGTAGAAAGAATCGTAATGCACTTGACTTGCTAAGCGGCAATGGATCGACTTTTCGTGATAATGCTCAAAGTGACTACTCGTTCACATCGTCTACCACGGCATCAAGCGACACAGAAGATCGTCGCAGTCGACCTGGTACACCTACGGCTAATAGCATATTATCACCTGTTCTGTCGCCTATCATGTCACCAGCTATGGAACCTATTCTTGTTGATGAACTTGAAGGCATGGACGCCCTTGGACTTGGTCACGCTTTGACCAATGGTTCTAGTGGAACCACGACGACTAGCCATCGTGAATCATATGTACGACGAAAAGACACTTCAATTGTCTATGCTCGTATTAGTGATTCAACCACCAATCGACCATGTTCTCCCTTACGTATTGGTCATTTACTAGAACGTACCAATTCTGTGGAAAGAGTGATAGAAGAAGAGTACAATGGTAGTGATGACGAAGACAAGCAGAAACACAATAACGCTACAACAAAGACAGATCAATTATTGCCGCATCATTTGTCACATCCACTTGCCAAAGAACTTTCTATCAATTCTCGTTCTTTAACTGAACCATCTTCTATTACTAATACTATGGATCCATTAAAGTTAACTAAAGAGCTATTGACACTATCGTTAAACGATAATCCATCAACACCTCCACCTGACTCGGCCATTTCATTCTGCGCTGCCCAAGCGAATACTAATGACATTGAGTGTAGCACAATTAACGCCAGTCGTTTAGAGCTCACTCAAAATGATCTACTGCACTCGGAACTACATGAAAATGAAATGTGTGCCAGTGGCTGTGAAGGCGACAACGACGATTATGATGATGAAGAAGACGAGGAAGATTATGAAGATGAAGAGCATTTGTATTATTACGAAGAAGATTCCATTGAATATGACGACAATTCTATTATTGAAGCCGAATTAGATGATGATGTGCCCGAATTACCTAGCTTGATTAATGCAGGAAGTGCTGGTCATCGTACCAATTCATTGGGTAATATTTTAAAGACAACAAAACAGCAACATAACTTTGTGCATGAATGGCCATCTGACAATGAAGATAAACAAGATGACGATAATGAAGAAGATGAACATTTAAAAGAAGAAAATGGTTTATTTATTAGCGATAATAATAATAACGAAGAAGAAGAAGAAGAAGAAGAGAATAGCAATTTAGAAGTAGATACCGATGATTGCCATCTTATTCGTAAACCATTATCAGTGATTATTAATAACAATAACAATGATGATGAAATGGTGGAAACAACAACAACACCATCTTTATTGTTATTAAAAGAACAAGATGACATTGAAACAGCAGACGAACTATTAACGACCAATGATATGTCGTCTCAAGAAGAAGCTGTATTACACTCACCAAGATCTATTCGACAATTAGACGAGGACATGTCAAGTGATGATATGGAGTCTACATGGGCCCCTTCAAATGGATTTGCTCGTGTTCGATCTCAATATCTTGCTCAACAGAATTTAATGTTGGAACGAGAATTGGGACATGCTCGTAATACAGCCCATGCTTTACGGGAAATTGTTCGTTTTCAAGAAGATCGTCTTCGTGAAGCGGCACTTCTTAACGACGATCTACGTGATAAGGTGCGTAGACTTGAAGTAACTATTGCCCGTGAACTGGCCGACATTCAACAACGACGCCATCAAGGACTGCCTAATCATTCACGTAAACGAATGAGTATCGATATGCTTCGACGACGTCGTGAAGAAAAGCCAATATCACTAAGTTCATTTTGTCTTGACCGTGAACCAGATGAAGATGAACAAGTAGAGACGAGTACAAGTACAAGTACAAGTACAAGTGCTAAAACACCAACAAGCAACAGTCTATGGAAAGTGGCCTCACCTGAACCACCTATGACTCGAGAAGATGTTCAATGTTTATCAGCCACTGCTACAACACCGCCTCTTGATGATACAGTTTTATTAAATAACAGTAATAGTAACAATAGTAGTGACCATAGTATTAGTAATAGTATGATTAGTAATGCATTAATAAAAAATAGCATAATAGATACTAACACTAATACATTTACTACTATTGCTACTACTACTACACCATCTTGCATTGTTAATACACCACAATCAACAATAACAACAACAGCACCATCAATATCTTCTGTTTTAACAACCAATACGCTATAACTAGTAGTACAACTGTTCAAGATGTATCGGATCACTCTTTAACTACTTCTGCCAATACAACAACAACAGCTCTATCCAGTTCACCATCCAATCGGCGTGATCTAGCAGCTATTTGGCGTGATTTAAGAGCTGAAAAGGTAATTGCTATACCAACAGAAGATGAAGGTTATGGCAGTGGACATAGTAAAGAAACACCAATACCACCCAAAGTAGTAACAACACCAACAACCATAACTACAGCTACTACTACTACTACTACTACAGCTACTGCAACTAGTACCATTTTCTCTTCTCCTCCCTCTCCTCTTTCACCTCCACTATTAGCACAAAAAGTACAACAACAACAACAGCCAGTATTGCCACTTTCTACACTAACAACAATAACAAGTGAAGTGACAACTGTGCCATCCCATTTACTGCAACAACACATTACATAAGTGACAAGTAATCTATCTATTTCTTTTTTAAATGATAATTTGCTTTATATTATCTTATTTGTCCTTTATTTCCTTTTGTGCCTATCTGTTTGTTTGTTTGTTTGTTTGTTTGTTTGTTTGTTGTGCGTATTTGTGCGTAACACAGAAGACATCAATGCGTTTTTCTTCACTTATTAAAATCACTTTATGATGATGAACAATCGATTGATTACATGGCATATCCGGTATGTGTGGCGGGTGCATAGTATCTTACTCGGAAGTCGTCACTAGTTAAACGTAAATACATTATGTGGTTATTTTTTGTATTCTATACTTGCCTGCAAGTAATAAACGCATTATCATCAGGGGCTGAATTAACACTGCGAATAAGATTATCGGCCGCTAATTAAAAAGTTGTTAATAATTGTACATCTAATTAGTACAGTTATGTACTTACCGCGCCATCGTTGTAATGGTGCAGCGGTTCGGGCATCCCAGATAACTACTTCACCGGTAATTTCATCACTAGCAAGTACAAGATCTTCTGAATAATTCATAGTGGCGCGTGTTATTTGTTCCTATTAAATAAATAATATTAATATGCTATATTACAGATATATATATATAATAGTGGTATTTACCGTATGAGTGGCTCCTTCATACGTTAATATCATACGACCTATACAAATAGATTAATATAAACACCATCAGTTATATAGTTGATAGACTACTTACCACTGGATAGATCCCATAAACGTACCATGGAATCACATCCACTGGTTAATATATACTTTTCATTCTTGGTAATTCTAACACTGGTTACCATACGACCTGTATGTGCACCGGCGATAACCCGAACAGATCGTCCAGACACGGCATCCCATACACGTACATCGCCATCGGCCGATCCAGTTACTAACCAGCGACCTGACCCACTATACGTAACCTATAACCAACCAACCAGCAGTTAATCAACTAATAAGTAGATCGTTGTTAACTTACTTGTTGCAATGCACCTTGATGTTGATCTGAACTATTCTTATTAACAATATAGCAATTGCCACGATGTAAATCATGTATTCTTAATAGTGTATCTTGAGTGGCTGCTGCTAAAAAGTCACCCGATGGATGAAAGGCAATACTATTTACTGGATAGGCATCGTGTAATGAACGGAAACCACGTTTACTGCCTGATCTTGTTAAATCGTATAATTTGATAAATCGATCATCAGAACATGAAGCAAGTACCATGCCATTAGGATGGAATGCTACATCATTAACCGGCTAATAAAATAAATAAGCATTATTGTTATTATTGTTATTATTAATATTATAAATTATATTTCTATATAACATAATATAATATAGTATATATATATACTTACGCCAGCATGGTCATAAAAGGTTCTTATAACAGGTCGGTCAGCATCATTATGTCTACGCATCTTATCGACATTAATAAGTTTAACTGAAGAATCTGTCGAGCCTGTTGAGGCCAATTGTCCATCTGAACTAAATGCGGAACACTTTGCTTCACCTTTATGCGTTGTCTTGTAATAAAGAACAAACACCGGTGTACTACGTGTCTTTTCTTCAATGGGTGCATCTAAATCAAGATGTTCACCAGTAATTTGTATATCAGGTGTCGGTATTGGTTCAGTAGATGATGCGCCATCATCATTTGTAGTTGTCGTGGTGATGGTAGTCTCTGTAGTATTGTCAGTACTTGATGTACCCAATGCATCCTTTGATGTAGTATCAAGTGTATTACTAGTACTTTTCAATGTAGATTCTTGATTTAATAAAAGTAATCCATCTAAATAAATAGATTTATTATATATTATTATAATTACTATAGTTACTAATCTTACCTGAAGATCCACGGTTATTTCCACTATACATGGCTGTATAGCATAACTCGGCCAATCGATTACTTGGCTCCACAGGGCCTGGTGTTTCCGTATGTTGTTGAATGACCATGGCCAAGTTACCATAGCCTATCTCGGCTAACTGACTAGTCTATCGATTAGAGGGTACACTTTAGTAATACTAGAGCTTACTTGATAATAAGTGGCAAGAGCTCTTCAGTTGGCAGACCGCGTCGACGATCGTGTTCACCAGTTGGATCTTCTGAATCGGATTCACGATCGGAATTATCTGCAGTCGCCGGCTCTTCTATCGTTGCCATATGAGTCGTTGGTGGTGCAGTCTCCACTGACTGCATCGGATCCGAAGCACCATTGACTATATCGTCAGATGTATCCATGATTATATCGTTGGTCAACCGACGTGTAATCAGGAAAAGTAGTTAAACAATAATAGCAACAACAATAATAACAATAATAAAATGTTTTAATTACAATATTGTCATTGACCTGTTTATTAGTTACGACACCGTTATTATTAACACAGTAAACACTTTTTACTTCTACCTCTTCTACACGACTACTTATGAAGTTAGTGACCTGGAATGTCAATGGACTACGTGCTTTATTCAAGCGTACACCATGGTGCGATACAAATACAACACTACATGTAAGTTACTTAGTCTACATTCAATGTATAGTCAATATAGCAAACAATACTAGGAATTATTGGAAAACGTATTAAAGGCGGATATTTGCTGTATTCAAGAACATAAAATGCAACGTGAACAATTAAGCATGGAACTAGCTATAGTACCGCAATATGATGCCTATTATGCCTATGCACGCCACCGTATCAATTATTCAGGTGTAGCAACATTTATCAATAATGCAGCACCTTTAAAAGTACAATATGCATCAACAAAATATCAATATATATACGACCATAAGAATAAGGAGAAAGAGAAAGAAAAAGAAATACAGCCATTTAGCAATGATGATAAATTCTATGATGTTATGGAAAAAGAAGGCCGGCTAATAATGATTGATACAGGTCCATTTATTCTATTAAATGTTTATGTACCATTTGCGATGGATACAGAACGTGTATCTGTTAAAAGGTTATTTTGTCATCAATTAGAACAAATAGTTCATTATTGGATACGAATAAAACATAGAGAAGTGTGTTTAGTAGGTGATTTGAATATTGCACCTACAAAATTAGACCATTGTGATCCCATTGGATGGGAAGAAGAGTATAGTAAAGTAAATAGTGAACCGTGTTCGTTTGAGCAAGAACCATTTCGACAATGGCTACATCGATTAACATCGTTTAATAAGGATGATAATGGTTTATTAGTGGATGTAGTGCGCCACTTTTATCCTAATGATTCATCTAAACTATATACATGTTGGAATACAAGATTGAATAGTCGGTAAGTTGTTTTGTATAAAAACTATTTATTAAAAGTTATTTATTATTACGACTAGTGCTTCTAATTTCGGTAAGACTATATCCATTAGTATACACTCAACTTATATGAATAGGCACCCGTATTGACTATGTACTTATGAGTCCTCGATTAATGAAAACAGTTACAGAATGTAATGTTTTACAATCAATAAAAGGATCAGATCACTGTCCCGTTACCATTACACTAGATTCCTCATTATTAGGACCCATGATTGTTGCAACACCAACTATTGGTAATGATTGGCAAGCATTATGTACACGTTATTACCCCGAGTATACGGGCAAACAAACCTCATTGTCCGCCTATTTCAACCAATTGTCTAAACCACAAGCACAACCAATAGAAATAGCAAATGTTAATAAGGAGCATAAGACTAGTACAAAACGTCCCATCTCTAACATAGCAATATCCTCTCTACAAAATAGTCACGTTAAAAAGATGAAACCACAACAGGCAACGTTAGATAAATTTAACTTTCTATCTAAACGAATGAATACGTCAGAGAAGGAAGAGAGAGATTACGAGAAGCAAAAACAAGCGTTATCCACTGAATTAACCCTTAATAATATTTATAATCCATCTACTAGTAATAGTGGTAGTGGTAGTAGTACTATAAATCAAGTCAACTCATCACTTGCATCTGCCAACAAAGAGGTGTGGCAACAACTGTTTGAACCCCCTGTGCCACCCAATTGCCGTGGACACAACGAACCGTGCATAAGAAAAGTTGTGCGCAAAAAAGGTCTACACCAAGGAAGACATTTTTGGACATGTTCACGGTAACTTTTCATTAATGAAACTATTAAATACATGTATTAATTATAATATATTTAATTAGGCCCATTGGACCCACTAACACCAATAGCAATACGAATAGTGAATATAACTGTAATTACTTTCGTTGGGCTTCCCAATCCACATGATCTAATTAGTATAAATCAATCATTTTAAGCTTTCTATTTAACCACCACAACAACTCCGCCAACTAATGGTGAGAATAAATGGTATTACTTTATATGGTAAAGTATAGTTATAACCCTTTTTTCCTTTATTCAAGCTCACACTTAGCCAACCACCACTACAATTACCATTACACCAACAACTCATGTGCAGTACAAATACTGTCAATTTAATTATAGCCTAGACATAATAGAAATAATTATGCAGTAGATACATCATTGTAAAGAGTGGATGTACTTCTTTGTTTATACTTGTATTGATCAATCGTTGTCTATGCAATGGCTAATTCTGCCATGCCACACTTTAGCACGTTTGTGGTACAAAATGTTTTCAAGTATTGTACTAATAGATAAAACACGGATACCATTTAGCAAAAGCGTATTCAATGCTCCGCTTTCTTTACTTTTATATACTCTGGTTTACTTGGCACTTTCAGTTCTATCCTAGTTTATTATCCGTATCACTATATAGAAAAGAAATAACAGTGCTGGTCTTTTTGTTTCAACTCTAGTCTTGAATACTTTCCCCTCTCTATTCGCCTTTCTCATTCGCCTTCCTCATTCCTTTTATCCTCCAAGCTATACAGTAATAGTTAAACAACAACTTTATAAACGTATACCCACACCGTAGTCAATCTAATACACGTTACTATTTAACATAGTGGTGTATGGGTAGTTAGGATATCATCGATATTTATATCTACAAAGGTGTTATGACCAGTGAATAGTTTATGATTAAATTCATCCATTTCCTCTACACTATTTTCATTCTCTTTCTTTTATCACCCTCACATAACCAACCACCACAACAATAACCAACTACCACCACCACCATACTCATAGCACACACACACACACACACACACAAACACACGCAATATTCATACTGGTTTATTGCTTGTAGCGCAATTACTTTGGCATTCAATTTTCTTCACGTTTGCATTGTCATCCTTTTCTTTCCTTACGTGTCTGCTCTCCCTGATACAGCATAGGCCGTGTATCTCTATCCAAAAACATTTATCGTTTGGTTTGTAGTAGTGCTAGTAGACACACACCAAAGGGTATATTTTTATTATTAGCCCTCTTCCACTTGTTCTACGACGAGTGTTTCTACTACTACCACTACTACACCTACACCCTACAACCAGGTGAAGCAGCACTTTTCTTTATTCATAGGCGATAACAACAAGGCGTTTATTGGTCAAGTGACCTGACATCTTCAAAAGTCGGAGTTTTCGGTTAAATAGCATAGTCTTAAAGCTTTTCTCTCTCCTTCTTTGGCCTTATTCTTGAGTGTGTTGTGGCTGTATTGCTTTTGTCTCTATCGAAGCGTGTTGACTCTTCGTGTTTTTTTGTTATTGACATTTCGGGACTTTTTAGCGTGGTAAGTCATCTTATAGAAACCGGAATGACGACACACCTGATAGTGAATACTCGTTTGGTGATAACTATTCATGTTCTATGGCGTATATGGTGTATATCATGGTGGTAATAGTGACAATAATGGTAGAACAATAGGCAGGACTGTTGTTGTTGTTGATGGCATTTGTTGTCTTGTCAGTACTGCTTGTCACCATGGCCATAGATAGTATGTTCCCCTTTTCTCCTTTTCCACATGGATTTGACACGCTATACTCAAATTTACTCAACTATTTGACTAATAATAGTCATTTGATTATTGTAGCGCAGGCGCACCTATAGGATTGTATATTAGCATTTGCCAATTGATCATCAAAGTAAATCCCGACTGTTGAAGACATAATACACGCAGTGATTCATTCGTCTATTAGTAGTAATAGCAATAACCAACCAACCACTGCAACAACTGCAATAACAACCACTGCAACGACAACGAAGATAAGAGAATAGTTAGCGGTAGCCTTTGGCCTTTGAATAGCATTATTGGTAATATATTAACTATATTATGTAGTTGTTCTATATAATTAATACTAGATTGATTTAGGATTGGCAGTTATATTGTAGCAACTATTGTTGGTTTCCCTATTTATTATAGGTGGAAACGATGGCATTAAGCCGTAATCCGGGCTCTAGTAGCAGTCGAAGTCCTATTACTCGCAAGATTGGACGGTTTGTACCATTGGAGAACCATTGGTTTTTAGGACAGGCAAGTGTTATCTATCTAATATATCTAGTCAAGATATCTAATATATTTGCACTATAGAATGGTAAAAATTCATTATATGTAAGATTAGCATTGCTATCTTCTATCATACAAGCAGTAGTGATTATTACAATGGAGGCCAACGTTTACAAAATTCATCGAAAAGAATCAGGATTTATTGATACATACTATATGCTTCTGGGCAATGATGCAAATCTACAAAAAGTAGCAATTATTTCGGCCTATCATTTGATTTTTATCGTGGCTCAAGTATTCCAATTTGTACTTTGTATCGATGCGGTAAGTGTATTATTATTACTACTAGGTAATACTGTAAATACGATGATATTGATTGGTATTATTAGGTGTTTCGCCAAGATACAATTCAGATCATTGGACTTGGTATTTTTAACTTTCTCAGTCTTTGTTACTCAGTGGTACAACTTTGGCAAACATCGAATATGATCGTTGAAAAAGATATTCAAACTCTACGGACAAACGTAAACAGCTATGTTCATCATGCATCGATGGGTCTAGAAATCGCCATTATTGTTGTGATGGCTGTTCTGGCTATTACTTTTGCATTTCAGGCATGGCATTTATTTCAAGAGTTTGGCTGGCGGATCTATAAGAAAATTGGTGCTGATCTTAATATACGACGTATGTATATATATATATATGTGTGTGTGTATGTTATTGGGATACTAATCTTATCAATGATTGATGGACTATTTATTAATATAGGCATGTACCGACTTTACCAGATTTTTGTAACCATTCTTAAATTTGGTATATTTGTTTTTTTGGCATTTGCAGGACAGCTTTGGTATTTATTTTACTACAATGATGATCATAATAACATGATTCTACATACGGTCATTTCAATCAGTGGCTCGATTCTTATATTTGTTGTGGGATTCTGGGCAGCTCGAGTAGAAAGCCGATATGGCATCTATGCATTTGTGGTTGGCGTTGTTGGTACAATGACCTATCTGATATATTACTTGGCAAAGATTTATAATAGGAATATTATTTTGGATCACCCATGTAAATCAAGCACTGGAAAAACTAATAACTGCGACTTATATACCGGTGCTCGTATCTTTCTTACACTATTCGGTAAGTAACTTTGTTTGATCAAGATAGATGGCTAACGATATATACTATTGCTATAAAATTGCTATTGATAGCGGTCATCACATTGCTTATGGGCGTTGCTTTGCTTGCCACTTCATTCTTTATTCTGAAGAATTTCGGTAAAGGTTTGAAAATTCGATGTAAGTAGTAAAAGTTATCTATAACAAGCATGAGCGCTAATGTATATGTATCTAGTACAACGAAACAAAGACCATACCGATTATGAACTTGGTAATGGTGGTCATGCTTTCAGTGACCCGCATTTGCGAGACCAACGCTGGTCTATTGAATAGACAATCGACTGATAAGCGCCTGTAATCCATTTTATATTATCGAATTCCCTACTATTTCTAGTTTATATCTTGTTGGCATTTTTCATATTCTTATCTCTTATTGATCGCTTATGACGCCGCCCATTACGGCGACAACAACCTATTACGACGTGATGTATCCATGAGGCGTATTTTGTTGTTATATCTTATTTGTCTCATGTCTCTTGCTAATGTCACAAAGCAATTAAAACTGCGCCTATTTATTGGTCAGCATTGTAATCTTTATCAGTAGACCATTAATACAATATAAGTGTTATTCAAATAATGTGTATAGGTATAGGTATAGGTATAGGTATCAATCCAGCGATTAGAATAGTTTATTATTAAATAGTTGATGTTTAATTTCAGACTATAATGTAGGATTAAAATAAACACTGGCTATTTGGCAGGATTGAGGAAATAAAGACTACTTTCAAATCAAGTTGCAGTACGCTGTAGCTTGGAAGCTTTTGTTGGCGGTAATATAGAGGATACAATCTATTTAGTCACAAATGTATTTGTTATTTCAAAGACTTACCATCTTCAGGTGAGCGTCTAATCACACGAGCGTTGTTTGGATCGACTCCAATGGGAGACGCATCAAGTGTAGTGATACTGGCTAGCACAAACAGTAGAATAGTGCAGGATACAATGAAGAAACGCCGCATTATAGATCTTGAATACAACAGTAATAGATGTTTATACGAGTGGTATATATATATATGTACGAATAATAGTAAGGAAGAGAGGCTTTGAATGTTACAGTGCCATACTTTGGACTACCGGCATTTAACTGTGGATACAAAATATAGAATCATGTGGGTTACACGGCAGTATAAAGGTAGTCTTTTTATTGGTTTACGCATGATTATCGCCTATTTACACAAATAAACCCAATACGACACAAGCTGCATATTACAATAGATTAAGACACATGATTAGTAGGGATTTAGTCAAGTATAAATTATCCAATTAACTAAATATGCTTTTTGGCTTTATATTTCTATTTATTCAAATGTTTGGTACTTGTATCATTGTACTACTACCATATATTTACCAAATGAATAAGTAAATAGTATACGCTATATATTCTATTATTTAAATAAGCACATTTGCTTATCAATAACTGACCTACTTATTATTGTGTAAATTGCTAATATTCCATATTATAAAATTAATAACTTTATATTTATGCCCATTACACTAATTACTGGATACCAATAACTAACCTATTTATTGTTGTTGTATCACATAATTATACATGAATGCATCGTTTGACTGGTGCTACAGTGCTGTAGTAACATTAGTCGACGAATCACCTTGATCTGGACTAAATAATAATAAAGACTGCGATAACACCATTAATCCATTGTTCATATACAATGAAATATCGCAAGATGTATTTTATTGTTATATTCTGCACGTATACCAAGACTACTATGAAATGCTTTGTGGAATAATTTAGTATTGTTTTAAACTTGTATTTTATTTTGAATAATATCTGCATATCATTATTACAAAGTTACTAATTAAAGATGCCATAGTATGGATATTTAGTATTACTGGGCAAGTTCCATTTTACTATCCAATCATTTAGTGCATGGTGCTGATCTATACTATCTGTTTCATTAAATCGGCCATAGAATAAACTGATTCAATAAATGATGTCGTAGTAAGCTGGTTATCCTTTTTGTTATTAAATAAATTGTACCGTAAAGGCTGGCTTAGTATTGAAAGCGTTCTATTCAGGAATTTTAATTTAATTTGATGACGACCATTTCGGCTCGTCCTTCTTTTCACCCTTCTCTAGTCTTGGCAACCAGCTACTTTAACCACCTTCCTTGACCTACTACTATTTGTACGGCCATCGCCACCGCTGCAGCTGTTCCTTGAACGATACCACATTCCACGATGAACTTTAACCAATTTGTTAATAAACTGAATCCGCTTGCTCAGCAGATGAGCCGCGGATTGAACCAAGCTGTACAGGTAAATCCCATACACTACTTAGTAGCACTAGCACTATCAAGTACAAAACTATACTTTCTGGGTGGGTTCTAAACGTTATATGTTGTACTTGTATAGTGGACAGAAGAGAGACTTGGTAATGTCGAACAATTGACCGATTTGCCTCAAGATTACAAGGATTTGGAACATGTAAGTAGCTGTGCTGATTAGATGACGCTTAAACCTTATTACTTATGGAATATGTCTAGCGAGTCGATGCTATTCGCAATCTTCACCTATCTATGCTACGAGTAACTCGCTCGTATGCTCAACCTAGCTTCAAAGAACCACAAGAGTTTCAGGAGACAATGCGCAGTGTAGCTACACGTGTGCAGACTTTTGCCATGGGACCTGATGTGACAGCCACTGAAGAAGGCGGTATTGAAGATCAGCCAAAGAATCTACACCAAGCCATGGCTCGTGCCTGCAATCAAGGTTCAGATCAAATTGGATTGGAAGAGCCACTTGGTAAGTAGTTCATGTTTATAGAGCAGTGATAATTGGACTGGTGTTAATTTATCAATTTGCTAGGTGCTGCTCTGTTCAAATACGCTACTGTTTCGGAAAAGATTGGCGACTCTGAATTGAAGATGGTAAATTATAATAATGAATATATCCATAGAACTTATTAGTAATGATACTTTAGTGCAAAGAAGTTACGGACAAATTCTTCCAGCCATTCCAAGTAACGCTTCATGCTGGTATTCAAAATGCTATGGTAAATAGTCAAGTATTTATTAACAACAACTGTTATCGCTAATGGCAATGTAATATAGGATGCACGTAAACGAGTACAAGGGGCCCGTGTACGCTTGGATGCTTGCAAGACACGCTACAAGGCGACTACACCAGACCGCGAATCACAGGTACTATTTATTCAATAGTCTATGATAATACCAACAATATTTCATTAAATTTTTATAGCTACGAGAAGAAGTGGAAAAGGCCGAAGATGAATTTGTTACTATAGTAGAAGAGGCAACTTCAGTA
The DNA here is from genome assembly GCA_025786725.1 of Syncephalis fuscata. Lineage (NCBI taxonomy): Eukaryota > Fungi > Zoopagomycota > Zoopagomycetes > Zoopagales > Piptocephalidaceae > Syncephalis > Syncephalis fuscata. The sequence continues at coordinate 28,247 of JAHLTZ010000063.1, read as the reverse complement.
ATGCGTGCAGTTATTGAAAGTGTAAGTTTTACGAATTGTATTGGTTATAAACGCTAATAGTCTACTATATTTATTATCATTTTAGCCTGAACCACTACGTAACTTGGCTGATATGGTCGCGGCTCAGTTAGCCCACTTCAAGGACACTTATGAACTATTGCAAGATCTAGCACCAGAGATTGATGAGATGCAAGTAACACAGGAAGCGCTTTATCGCAGTGGGCGCGAATAAGATTGAATGGCATTGACTACTGCTTGCGTTACCATTGTTACAAATGATAATAAGAACGATTTATTTCCAAGATTCAAATAAGCGCGCTATGATTATTATCAATAAATTTGTTCTACACAATATTATTACTTGCCTATCGACTTTTCTCCTCCTTCTATTTACATTGTTTTTAAGCTATCAATATGGAAGCACGGTTGGAATCGCTGAATAATGCCTTCCAATTACTAGGACAGACTATCAATAATGGAACAGGTATACACTATTAGTACAGGTGAGAATGCAGAGTACTAACTGTTCTATAAACGACTAGACACACAACCGGCTACAGACCAGTTTATGACGAGCGTCAAATGGTTTGAACAATGGATTACAAGCCAGGAATTGGCACGTCAAAAGGCTGAAGAGACACCTACACTTCAGCTGGTAAATGTAAGTATATCGTGCTATAGATCTATATTACATTTGTTCTAATTAGCTTTATTATTTGACATTTAGGAAATTGAAAGTGTTCAACGGGATATTGAACTAAAAGAGAAACTACTAAGCGAGGCCAATGAAGCATTAATACGCTGGGAAGCCTGGCTTGAAATGCCTACAACGGATGCTAGCCACCAGTCTAATACTAATAACGATAGCTTTACAAATAATGCTGCACTGACAAACTTATAAAATACAATCATAGCTGATACAATAATAATAATAATAATAATAATAATAATAATAATAATAAAGCGACAATGCGCGAGTGTACACGGGTGTAGCATAGTAATAAGAAACTGTTTCTTTTTCTATATTATACTGTTGTTGGTATTATAATGTGAAAGTCTGTGCGCAGTTTGTAGGGAAAAAAGACATAGGCCAGCGCTTGTAATCATTTATGAGTAGGTGTCGATAAGTGAATCGCGCATCTCATTAACAATGGCGGTAGGCTGTGCATTCTGCAGTTTGAAGATGCGCTCCACTACAGAGATTTCTGTACTTGTGGTGTCTAGACCAGCGAATGCACACCAGTCATTGACGAGCAAACCGCTGCCAATAACATCGGAACCACGGTTAACTGTGCCGGCCACAAGTGGCACTTGCAATAACGAAGACAATTCTTCTTGATCCTGAATTGAAGTGCGTGGATGCACAAGACCTCCTTGATTTGATAGGGCACAGTAGCTGCCGACAAGTACTTGATCGGCGACCGTTTGACGGAACACTTCGACCTTTAGCACATCGGCAATAATCTCTTCAGTTTCACGATCAATATCCGGATGGACAAGAGCGACATAGTCGTTACAGGCAATAACGTTGCCAAGTGCCGATAGACGCTCTTCAATGCGCTGGATAGCCACGCTATCAGGCAGCGAATTGCGCAGGTGCTGTAGCTCTTGGTCGGTTGTCGTGCTTGGTACAAGCAGACCATGTCGATTACCTATAATATTATAAATAAAGTGTTAGCATCTATTCTACAGTAGCATTAAATAGACAACATACCGGCAGTAAGACGACCGACGATACGTGTGCCAGCAATTGAAGTGTGCACGATAGGGATAACATCGCTTAATTCACTTTCAAATACACTATATAAAATTAAATAAAAAGCTAGCTATTTAATGGAGTTTGTAGCTTACCTGTAAAAGTTTTCTGAACCACCAACGGCGACCAAGCAGTAAGCATTGGTCAATTTGGCAAACACGCCAACATCGTTGGTATTCTCAAATTGAGCACGAACAGCCATAGTCAACGGTACAAGTGGTAGCACTGGTTGATAAAGATAGTATAGCTGGATCACGCGAGATCAAAAGGTAAAACAGCAATAAGTATCCTAGTAAAGCGATAACAGTAGCTGTATTACTTGTAGTAATGCCTAGCTGAACAATATGAAGCGATAGTAGCTACAAACTAGATCAGAAGTGTAATAACAATAACAACAGTAGAGTAGCAGCAGTAGTAGTGATAGTAACAGTTGTGGTGTTGTAAAAGAATTTGAATGAAAATATCAGTTTTTTTATATTTTACTAATTGTATTGGCCTGACTCAGGAGGACTCAAATTGGCTCACCACCCCTTCATTCACACTACAGCGTGTACGGTTGCGAGATAGTTTGTACCAGAAGTAATACATTGTAAACAGTACTAGGCAATAAGCGACTAATATGCTCAAGTAGAACACTATGGACTTGGGACAGCTGCGGCAGAAGATTGCGTCGTTAGACGACCATATTGTAACGCTACTTAATGAAAGAGCTAGCTATTCTCTTGAAGTAGGCTTGCAAAAGCGACACGAACTACAAGAAACAAACCCGTAAGTAATAGATATGGTAAAATGGCCGGCTAACCTTTTTATATATAGCAACAGTGAAGTACAAGTGTATGTGCCTACACAGGAGCGCGTAGTATTTGAACGGGTAAGGTGAAGGCGTGTTTACTACATTAATAACAGCATATCAATTAGTATTAATAATGTCGTTTAGGTGGCCGGTTTGAATAGTGGACCACTATCGGATCAAGCATTGCAAGCTATTTACCGAGAAATCATGTCAGCTTCTATTTCTTTGCAAAAAGAAGTAATTGTAGCATATCTTGGGCCGCGCGGTTCTTTCTCGCACGAGGTAAATATCAATAGCTATAGTATTAATCACCATGTTAGCTATGAGTATCTAATATATATATATATATATATAATAGGTATCGAATAAACGATTTGGTGATAGTGTCACTTATTCACCGCGTGATACTATTGATGGTAAATGTATTTATATTATAGTGATTTATACTAACTGTATCGATAGATGTATTTACCGCTGTAGAAACTAATCAAACAACGTATGGTGTTGTTCCATTTGAAAATTCAACTTTTGGCACAGTTATTCAAACACTTGATCGATTTCGTACGTCACCTGTGCATATTCGTGCAGAAACTTATCTTAAAGTAAGCTGTTATAAATGCTACTTATACGTTTTTAATCAATTAGTTAGGTGCGACAAGCCTTACTATCCAACTATCAATTAAATGCAATTAAACGTGTCTATAGTCAGTAAGTATTATGGAATGATATTATATAGTTTAATTGTTTATTTATTTATCAAAATACTATTTCTACTAGTCCACAAGCGTTTGGTCAAACGAAAGAATGGCTAAGTCGACATTTGCCATCGGTGGAGTGTATCAACGTGGCATCTACCTCACGTGCTGCTGAAATGGCTGCATCTGAAGTAAATACAGCAGCGATTGCTAGTACAATGTGCGCCAAACTATATGGTCTATCCATTATCCAAGAAGATATTCAAGATAGATCAGGCAAGTTGGCAATAACAATGAAAGTATAAACAGCCAACTAATGTTAATTAGACAATATTACACGATTCTTTATTATTGGGTCCGAGTCGGATAAGCCAACTGGTAAAGATAAGACGCTAGTGAAATTTACAGTGGATCATCGGCAGCCAGGTGCTCTTTGTGATGCTTTACGTAGCTTTAAAGATAACGGCATTAATTTGACAAGTATTAATTCACGGCCATCCCTACAGAATCCATGGAATTATTACTTTTTCATTGAATGTATTGGCCATTCAGAAGATGCCAATTTGGCTAAAGCATTATCTGATATTCAAGCTTATTGCTTGGAAGTTCGTGTATTGGGCTCATTTCCCGATCAAGGAGAATACTAAGTGTAATAGGTCATTTGACATTGAATAAATTGGTATATAGTCTATTTATTAAGATCAATTGTGCTATTGTCAAAAATAAAGCGATAAAACGATAAAACGATGCAGATTATATTTTTTCGGCTACTTCTTGTTCTGTAAACGGCGTTACGCTAGATTTAATATTGGCATTACGGAAGACACGGCTAAATACTAGCATGCCAGCTGGAATGGTTGGTTTACCAAGACGTAGATCAATCCAGTTTTGTAGTTCTGACCGTAGTACTGCTGGTTCCACTTGATGAGATCGTCTATTGAACATAGTTATTATTCTGCCGTATAGTAAAAAAATAGTTATATGCTTACATGCCACGCTCTTCTGCTGCAGTGCGTAGTAGTTCTTCAGATAATGATTCGATGCTTTCCCGTTGAATAAGCTATAACAAATGTAATTGTTAGCTATAATGTACAGCTATAAAGTGGTTAGCTTACTTCGTCATCTAATCGTAAATAGTCCATATGTTTGACGAATCGACGTTGCAACATATAAAGTGATCCAAAATCGCTTAGGCCAAGGAAACTAATGCTTGATGAGTAATAGACTATGCCGCTCAATAAGTAGCTTACCGGCAATAGGCGGCCAAGTGTTCTTTACTTAGTTGGTCCAATAGAAATTCTGTTGGATACTGGATGGCTAATTCTCGTAATGAATCAGAATTGCAGTATACTTTAGCTGGAATCTGTGCATTTTAGACAAGATCATTTAAAAATTAGTACATATTTATTTAATGTTATTACACCGGTACTTACTAAATTATTTTTCTCAGTTGATTCATAAATGGCTCGTGTCATGGCATCACGTCGTTCCTGTACCTTTCTATTCTTATTTTCCTGTTCAAATATTGGTCAGCACTATAAACATCTCTAGATGAAATCGCGATAGTTACCATTTGAGAGGGAAGAATACAAGTACTTGGCACAAGACCAGGCGCAAATATAAGCAGAAGAGGAATTGATTCAGGAAGGATTATAAGAATACCGATAAATGGTAATAGTTTACGAATATCCGCAGAGGCACGCGTTATCTGTTTATATTGCAATAAATATCTACCGAATATTTTAATATATATACATATAATACTTACCATTTGATAGTCAGCCCGTGTCATAATTTGACCTCCAGCAATACGCTGACGCGTTGCGTTGGCTTCTTTACGATTGACAAACACCTGCTTAAGTCCTTGTAGGTAATGACGAGCATAGAACTTTATCTTTTCGCCTAGTGTTTTTTCAGCATCGCCAGTTAGCGCGGCAAACGAGTATGCGTTAGCTAGCTGGCCTGCTTTCACTTGTATCGATAGGTTATTCGTGCCATTGATGTCTGTTGACTCCGGTGGACTAGACGATACTTGTGTCGGTTTTGGCGCAGCAGCAACTCGAGAACCAGCCATTGCAGAATAGAAGCGAGGCAGCGAAGCAGCATGATAGCGCACATATGGCGCGGTGTACGCGCCAACCCTAGATCTACAGACGATAAGCGTATGGGCTAGTAGAATGGTTAATGCTTACAGCGAGTATTGTAAATGAGCCATTGTTAACAAAAAAAGAATAAGTAAAAGCGGAAATAAAACTTGCTCTGCTTACGGAGTTTATCGGAACACTAACAGAGTGAGTCACCGTGTAAATATAGCGCTGTAATACACAGTCGTTGGTTATAGTTTTTGTGCTTTGTAGCTAGATACTATTTCAATGACTTTATGATTACTATTAAAGGCTACATGTATTAATGATTAATAAGACAATATGGGCTACATCTTAGCATATAATCTTCTAGACAATAATAATAGGCTGTCAATATTGATGCAACTTATTGTTTATTAATATGGTAGCCCAGCAATGGTGCAGATTAGAACGATATCAAGTCGCCAACTGTCTCATGCTTGTTTGCTTCATGTTGCGATAGCATTTGAATGATATGATCATTAAGATAGTTGAGGCTTAGTATATCTTTTGGTGCATCTTTAGCACCACACACTTTGCCAATACACTAAAATTTATTAACAATAATGTATTAGTTTATGGCTATATTTCTATCGATTGCTACCTATTACCTTTTCGGAGCCACACCAGCAATCAAATGGCTGATCCATGTGCCATTCGGTGCTTGGATAAAAGAAGGTCATTTCGTCACCAGCTGCAATATCGCGTGCGGCAGTCAGCTCCCAGGTATGTGTATTTATGTGAACATTTGGATTGCAGGAGTGGTTCATAAAAGTAAGGTCGCAATTAAGTTCTACGTGGGATTTTTCGCCTGTTTGCACAGTTGTATACACAGGGTCTGGCACGGATACCAGTGTTTTAGCGTCTAGTTTAATGATTTCCGAGTTGGCCGGATAATCCTTTGTCGCCACCAAACGAGACGTGTAGTTACCGCTATTGCCATACTTTACGCGAAAATGATCCGGGTGTGTAGGTTGATAGTTATCGGCGGCCGCGGAAGACTTGGTGGACTTTTTGATGGTCATGGTAAGATATCGACAGTAAAGCGTATTATTACTGGTGGGAAAAGATTGCAGGTGAAGTGGTGAGCTAGACAACGAGCGGGTCAAGGCAGAATGGAACAGTATTTAACGGCACAGTGATGAACCGGAAATGACTATTTATAGATGGGTATGACTACTTATTTCCCAATTATCTCAATGGCCTGTCCATAAATTCCTAATTAAAACAAATTGAAGCGTTGTCAGCGTATTTACCAAATAGGTGTAATTTAAATAAAATAACGCTAATGTTAATAAAGGTTTTAGAATAAATTAAAGTTGGCTGAGCCAACGTAAGACAGGTCACAAATAGGTTGGTCACAAATGCCTAGTAACCATCTCTAAAAAGGGGCACATTTTGATGGTCGATCTACTCAAGTGATGCACCCAATAGAATTATGACATAGTTGCTACACAAACCAATTATACACGAATGCTAGTGCAACATAGCATAAAATTATAGCTAGATTGTCGTTTAATCAAAACATAAAAATAAACTGTAAATAATAATTAAAGCTTGTGGTATTTGTTGACTATTTCAAGTGTATATAACGAATTGATATGCAATTTTAACTAACCATGCATTAAATATCTATCTGTTTGAATGTATTTAAATAAAAAGCTTGTACTAGTTTGTGTGATCAAGCACTTATAAATACTCTGTCCACTATAATGGCACTTTTGTTGAGGCATTTTAGCAATCATTAAATTAGTTTATTAAATAGTGTAATATTTATTAAGAATCGCATAATATTATAGACATATTAATTATGATACGGTATAGGCGGTTGGCTGGCTGTATTAGCATTTGTCTCTTCATGCATTGGCGATGGTATTTGTGAAATATAAAACATTTTCTCGGTTTTTGGACGATTAGCCTCATTAAAACATTGCGTGTTTTACGACAGTTTTCGATCAAGATTATTGAGCAGATTGAGCTATTATAATTTTATGTAAATATAAAAAAGATATTGCTTATGCTTATGCTTACCAGTCAATAAAATAGGAAAGTGTAAAAATAATTCTGGAACTACTAGAAAGCATTATAATGGTACATATTGTATTACAAAGTATAACAAGACACATAGATTCCATGCCATCGCTAGCTAGGTACCTCCAGGTTTTAGAGCCAAACTTACGATATTGTTTATAGGCAGTGTAGCTGAATACAGACGAGAGAAATAAGTTGACAGCAAGAGATGTGCAGAACCATAGTAGAATCAATTCCTTTGGATAATGAGAAAAACCACGACGATACAATTCAAAATTAGCCATAACATCAACGTTTAACATTATAACGGGAGTTATTATTTGTAGGATAATTAACATTATGCCTATTACAAGTACCCAACGACTTTTCTGGGACATAGTGTATGCTTTTTGCAGCAAAATGATACTGTAGCACATAATGGAGATAGGGACGGTAAATCCAGCGTAAAGTGCTAATGTATCCATATAAAAGACTTTGGCAAAGTCGAACATGATTGTAAGTATCGATATACCAATACATAAAACTGAAGGCATTAAACAGCACCATCTTGCAAGTGCTCGCGGCTTTTCTATAACCAATCGAAGGGCAATGTTGATGTTATGCCCTTGAACATAGCTCATAATAATATGAACTATAATATGTATCCAAATACGTGTTAGCTGTTTTCGCATTTCTTTCAAACTGGTGGAGAATAACTCCACAGTTTCGTAAGCATCCATCGGATATAAATAAGCAGTATTCACATTTTGTGGCGGTGACATTTTAAAACAGCGCCACTATTGGATATACTCGCAGTTAGTTTAGTGTAAATATATGAAGATGCGCAATAAATAAAGTATTGTTGTGAAAGATATAAAAAAAGCTGAAATTCAGTAGTTTACAAGCCTATATGCACAGTAAGGACCCAAACCAGTATTTATGCATAAAATTTATTGTCTGTACTGCAGTAATACATTGAAAAATCAGAGCACACTTTTTATTCTTAGTTGTCCGTAAAGACTGGTAAAACAGTGTATAAAACTGCTGATGAATCAATACCGTCTATGAATTTCAAATTTTTAATAATCCATAAAAGTAATTTTGAAGCTGTCGCTAAAAACAACTTGATTTATACCGATTTTATGTGAGTGGTAAATAATATATAGCACTCGTATAGATACTACATTAAAAAAAGACTACTGCAACAGCTATCAACTTAATGGCTAGCGTCTTGTTTACGCTTACTTCTATCACCTAAGCGTTAGTAATTACTAATTAATTGCTTGCCTTAGTACAACATGAACCTGATGCTATTATAAAATAAACAATAAAGACTACACTATAATAGATCACGACAATATTTTTATACAAAAATGTAAAACCAAAACAATATTGGGTCAAGTATACAATTCATATTGGACCAAATTCTTTTCGTCGATCATTCCAAAACAAAACATGATGTTTCTTGGCACCTTTAAACACTGATACCTTAAACACAATAACACAAACTTTGCAACATCACAATATTACTTTTACTACTGTTGCTATTGTTCTTGCTTATTATGTCACAACCGGAAGATAATAATAACGATGTCGGGCTGTCAGAAGCACTCAATGTTTCTTCTGACATGCCTCCATTACCACCACGACCTCTAAAACCGCTCATTACATTAACAAAAACAGATTCAAGCGCATCATTAGACCAAACAATGAATCCTTTATTGGAGCCTAGTAACTCAGGACTTGAGAATACAGATAATGAATTAAATAAAGACAAAATAGCTGTTACTAATACCATGCCGGAACGTATAAAGTCACAGGAGCGGCAACTACACCAACGACGTCGATCAGATGCAGATATTAGCACAGATAACCAGGCTATTTTGCCTCAAATACGTCAGTTAAGGCATAAGAGAAGCCAGTCCAGCGAGGTAGGCTCAATATCGCAGGAACAGCGCCAAGGAACAAATTTAACACGACATGGTACGGACGACGAACATGGACATTCAAGACGCGGAAGTATTGCAGCTGCGTTTCGTCGACGATTCGGCTCTTTATCGGCAGTTAATTTAACTCGCTCTCATAATAACTCACGTAGCAATAACAACTCACATGATGGTATACCCACACAATCATTTCCAGATGTAAATATGCAGCCTAGTGTTGGCTATCGTGGTAATATTGTAACAAACATGCCGGACGATTGGCCCAGTACTGATTGGCCCAGTGCATCTCAAGCGGCCTCTCCTTTGTCAGCCACATTCAGTCGTGATAGTGAAGATGTTAGAAATTGGCCTCATAATACAAATGGTAATAGCCAGAATCGAAGATCACTAGCATTGGATACATTTGAATCGCCCACTCCAAATACTGGGCCTGGTAAATCGTACATGGATAAATGGGCCGCTTTATCTTCACCATACGGAGGAAAGCTTGACTACGAGACTGCGCTGGATCTTGACTTGGCTCTTAGCCATTATGCAAATAGTATGCGTTCACGCTATGCACTATCTATGATTGGATTTGCCGGCCTTGTTTGGCTTGGTCTCTACTATGGAATTACTATTTGGATATTAGCAGCTGCACTTGCTTGCTGGGTCTATATACTACGTCGATTTGATGCAAGTGATGCAACAATATGGTCACATCTAGTCGAGATAGAGCGTGGTAATCGATTGCTAGGCCGACGGGCTGAATCTGTAGAATGGGTCAACCACATTGTAGGCAAACTATGGCCACTCATTAATCGTGAACTATTTACACCAGCGATTGATTTAATGGAAGATGTACTTAAGGAACAGTGTCCAAGTATCGTCTATGCTGTACGTGTCGAGGATGTCGATCAAGGTGTTCATCCATTCCGTGTACGGGGTATCCGAGTACTATCGCCGCAAAAGGACCTTCAGCCTAATGATGACATTGAGGCATTTGGTGATGGTATCCATTTAGAGGCCGACTTTATTTATCAGGCAGCACCGGCGGCAACTCGTCAACAAGAGTCGCGAAATGCCCATATGATTTGTTCGTTGACTATGGGTGTCAAAGGCTTTGCAGGAGTTACTGTACCGGCTTTTGCCGAATTACTTACATGTATTGGCACGGTAAGCTACAAATAGTTACAATTATATTATTTTGTAATACTATTTAACTTGTAGTGCCGTTTTAAACTACAACCATCTCCCGATCCTCCTTTTGTAAAACTTGGTAACTTTACTCTCATGCGAAGGCCAAGAATTGATATTAGCGTTAAACCGTTACGTACTGTCAATATAATGAATGTAAGTGTCAGAATACCTGTATTTTATATTTACTTAGTTGTTTATTTATTTATATAGCTACCATTAATATCTGACTATATACTACACTGTATCAATATCGTTGTGGATCGATTTGTATGGCCTAAATCCTATACACTTGATGTAAGCAAATTGATTCTAGGCGATGATGTACCACACAGTAAGTTATAGGCAACAAATATAGCTTTAATTGTTTAATTGTTTGATCAATAGATTCTACGACTATTGGTGTAATCTGCGTAACATTCCATTCAGCTAAATCGTTACGTAATGCTGATGTGCTAGGTAAGTAGATATGCGTATTTATTGGTGATTTAGATAAGCGATTAATTATTAACGATGTAATAGGTAAATCTGATGCTTATGCCACAATATCGTTGCATCAAAGTGGAAAAACACGATTCCGTACACGTATTCTAAACAACGAACTTAATCCCGTCTGGGAAGAAACTGGATTTATGCTTGTAACTCGAGATGATCTACGCAATCAAGAAAAGATTCGATTACAAGTATGGGATGCTGATCGATGGAATAGTGACGATGGTTTAGGTGGTATAGATCTACCACTGGCACCTTTGGTAGCTAAGCCTGGTATTATAACAAAACAGTAAGTTAGTATGAATGTGAATGCATTGATAATTATATATATATATATATTATAGTACTAGTCCGTTGATGGATCTAAGTCGAAATGCCGAGTCCAAAGGCGAACTGACCTATAGTATTGGCTACTATCCAAAAACTACAAAGAACAAACGTACATGTAAGTTACTATTTGCAAATAAACATAATAGATAATTATTAATTTAAATATGTATTCAATAGCGGCTGGTATTTTATCAATTTTGGTACACGAAGGTACAGATCTTGAGCTGCGTACAGCACCTCGTGAAGTATCTCCAGAGGATGTGTCGATTTTCGGTACACCTAGCTCTGTAAGATTGGGCCTGAACAATAGTAATCAGAGCAATAATGGCGTATTTCCATCAAGCTACGTTGAACTTATCGTTAATGATGAGTTGACGTATCGCAGTCGAGTAAAACCAACAAATCCCCGACCGTACTGGAACTGTTTAACAGATCGAGTAATACGTGATTGGCACACCTGCCGTATACGCGTTGTTATCAGAGATTTAAGATCGCGAGAACGTGATCCAGTTTTGGGCATTATAGCCTTTGAATTAAAGGATATAATAAACCAAATTCCTGAGGTATTTAGTTGTACGGTTAGTGTAAACCATTTACTTACTATTTTGTAACAAATAGGGACAAAATATGGAAATGACTCGATGGTTTAGACTAATGGGCGGTGTTGGTAAGGATTATTACTCAATTTAAACTATATCACAGTTTAGTTGACGATAGTATATAGGCTATGGAAAAATTAGAATTAGTATAGTGTTTCATCCAATTGAAATTACCATTCCAAAGCATATAAGTGGCTACAGTAAGTTGTAACAATAACGAATCTAATGGGATATTTAAATTGAATATTCTTATTTGCGTATAGATGTAGGCACATTGCACGTGAGCGATATATGTGCTACAGATTTAAGCGGATTGGCCGAAGGTTAGTATGAACACAGATTAATCAGCTATATTATAAACATTTTATAATTTGCTAGGTATGCCAGTTTACTGCCGTTTGTCACTAAGCTCTGATGATAACAGTGAGACATTTGATACGGAAACTGCAAAACTAACGACAAAGGACGTGTCGCCATTACCAGTACCGGCCACAACTGTTGAATCCTTAGCATCTACTTTATTAACGGAGGCCAGCTGGCCTAACATCGAGGCTACACTGCCGGTTAATGCACGGTATACCACTGCACTTATCATACAGTTGCGACAGCGTAAACTACGACGAGAAGTAGTAGCATTTGGTGTCGTATGGCTGAAAGATCTGATTGATGATGAAATGGTATCAGCTGATATCCCTATCTTTATTCCAGGTGATATTCGACCTTTTGAACGAGATATCACACCACAATCGAACATTATTAATCTACGTACGGCGGCACACGATATGATTAAGACGGCAACGGGTCCGGATAAGGTTCGTCTGGAGCGATTTGTCGGGCATATCCGTTTTAATATTGTATTCCGCGGTGGTATTGCTGACAAGCATCGAAAAGGCAAACATACCAATACATTTTTACAACGAGCCATGGAAGTGCACGATATTATACAAGACGAAAATATAGTTAATACCGATTCGGTTGATCCAAGTTATGAGGATCTGCGAAAGTCGTTGGAGATATCTGGTACCTCAGAAGAGTATTTAGATTCAGTTGTTAAACTTCGACATCCTCAAAGAGCATCATTGGAAAATGAAACATCCACAATGGAAGGCGAGTCAGGCAATAACTCTAATCGATCGAGTATTAGCGGCTATTCTCAGTATTCACAAAAATCAAAGACATTTGCCAAAATGGCAACGACAAATAGCGAAGATAGAAATGAATGTCGAACTAACGAGCACTATAAAGATGAAACACCCGAGCGAACCAGTCTATCCGACGATTCTGTTCATCGCAGACGAGTTCGAGATGAACAAGGTAAGTTGTAGTTGGGTATTACTTGAAAAAGCGGCCGCTTCTAATGAGATGTGCTGTACGAACCAACAACACTAACGATGCTTTCTATGGTTCAGGCGCAATGAAATACAAAGGGGTACGTACACTTAAATGGGCCAAGGACAAGCTGGATGAAGGCAGTCACAAGGTAAAACACTTGCTGCGACCACGTCACCGAGAACATTCAAGCCAGTTGGATACAGAAGGTTAAGATAGTATGGCCATTCTGTAATTGTACATATATATATATGCATAAGTGTGTTTAGTTGAATAAAGTGTATATTTACGTAATTTTAATTGGAAAATATATAATTATTATAATTCATCCATATTGAGATGAAAATACTGTAATAGATATAAATGTGCAAGACAGATAAGATCGACTATGCAGTTTCAAAGTATATACATTCAATTATTAATTGTTATTATGATTATGATTGTCATTAGCAGCATCGATATCATCGCTATGATGCTAGCTGTTCTATCGAAATATAGCATAATTTCTAATTAAAAACTGCAATAGTTTAATGAGTGTTGTTAGTACAACGCTAATTAGCTATTGGCATGTGCATAAGCAACGACATGCCAATGATTTCAAGGGGAAGCGAGGGAAAAAGGAAAGACGCTTAAAGATGGAAAGGCTAAGGATGCCAATGCTGATCGTGATGTTAGCACAAATTATTTAAAGGATTTGCGCACCACGTGTAGGTCCAAGCGTCGCGTTTCAATAGAAACGAGCTTGCTAATCGATAATAGTATGGCCTACACTCAATGAATAGAGCAACAACATTGATAGCAATAGTAATAATGTTAATAAATGACTGCCCCTTTTATTGTTACAATTGCTATTAGAATGGCTTAAACTAAACGACTGGTTAGCCAATCATTTAGCCGGTCAATTATCCAATCAGTTAATTGTACACTCTGTATCCATGTGACCTTGCACTCATCCTAATAGGTAGAATTAGATTCATTCAATTAATACTGCAATAGTTACTATCGATTTTGTATTAGCCAATAAGTTTGTTATTAATAAAGAAATAGCGAATAGCCAATTTTATTTACATTATCAATGATTAATAACTACAAGTGCACGTACGCACACGCACGTGTTATTAAGCTGCAAGTATTCATTTATTTCAAGGTTGATGTATCAAGTCATGGCCATTGATGGATGTATGACAGCCTTTACTTAAAGATAACACCAACACCATCACTTTCTTGTATCATGGTGGCGTAGAAAAGCACTGGGCCGAGTATTTGGCATTGTGGCCATCCACCCTTGACACCTGACGCTAACGAAGATCTCACCCCACGCCCTGTAATACTGCATGGTGTTCCATAGGTTGCATAGATTCTGTTCACGCTCCTCGGCTCGCTTTTTTATTATTCTCACCATCACCATATGCAAACGGTAAAACACAAAGTAGTAGAAAAGTGTAGACGCGTCATTGGACCATTTATTTTTACAACTCGGCGTTATTCACACTAATCGGATTTATTGACCTTAGCAGCCATAAATTCTCCTACAAGTAATTTATTGTACAATTGTCTGATAGGCCACAATGATCCACAGTGCCGCGCATCGATTAATATAAAATCTTGAATAGTCCGGGCTTAGTTCTTGCAGTACTCATCACGTCCTCTCCTCTGTATTCTTTTGTCAGATTTTCTACGCTGACCGTCGCCACATCTCTCTCCCCTTCTCTTTTTTCTCTCTCTCTTCCCTTATTCAGTCCCTATCTCCGTCCTCATCTCTCTTTATCAATTCTTGCTCCCTCTCTCCGTCTCCATCCCTCAATCCCCATTTTTTATTTAAGAAAATCGCTTTACTTGGGTGTTTCTTTCCAACGCATCCGACCAATTTTGATTGTTCCGCTTTGTCACCAATTTTGACGCCATCGTTGCTGTCATTGTCACTACTATTATCTTGTCAATTACATGATTGCATATTTCTTATGCACTGGATCTTTATTGAATTAACCTAAACATCTTTGCCGCCAACTGAATACCCTTCTAGTTAGAATCATTTCCATTTTCATTTTTGGTACTTGAACTGTGCGTGCTTCTGTGTGTATGTGTGTGACCGTTTAAACTCCACTGTAACACAATCCTTTACTTACATCGTCATCACCATCAACAACAACAACAACAACAACACCATTATCCCTTATCGTTAGCTATCCGTCTATTCTTCACACACATATACACACTCTCTACTCATATACATTGGCACACATTTACACAGTGGTTAGAATATTACGTTTTTACATTTTCCATCTACCAAAGTCATAATGGATATTCTTGAACTTATTCACCTTGATACGCTATTGCCGGAACATCGGCCTTACGCCTGCCATTGGGACAATTGTCCGAAAGCATTTGCACGCCGCTCAGATCTTGTACGCCATTTGCGGATCCATACTAATGAACGGTAAGTTAAGTCAATTATAAAATTATCTTGTGCAGAAACGTGCAGCTATGCGGATGGATTAGCATCGACATGGTAGAGCCTTTCCATAATAGGTGTCATGATGCGGTATGAACCAAGGTTCAGCCAGGGAGAAATATGCAGTAGCCACACACGTTGTACAGATCGTGTGACCAGCTTGCCTCATTATTATCCAGCTAGTTCTAATATCTATTGTGTGCCTTTTACATAGACCATTTGCCTGCACCATACCCGGATGTAGCAAATCGTTTATTCAACGTTCTGCACTGACCGTCCATCTGCGCACGCATTCCGGTGAGCGCCCGCATGTTTGCGAAGAGCCTTCTTGCCGACGTGCTTTTAGCGATAGTTCATCGCTCGCTCGCCACCGTCGTGTCCATGCCGGGAAGCGGCCTTACCGCTGCACGTTCGACGGCTGTGGCAAAAGTTTCTGCCACAAACAAACGCTGACTAAGCATCGTCGTACTGCTCATGTCCTCGCGGTCATGGAACGCTTTTCAACCGTTGGCCCGGTCGCCATGGATGTTACCGTCACCAACCACACGCAGTCGGACTGCACCAGTCCAATGCCGTCATCGCTGACGGCTCCTTGTACACCTTCTCTTTCCGAAACATCCTCTGCAACGGACACCGCCATGATGCCGGCATCCATTGAACTTGATTCGAATAGCGGCACCGATTTGAATGAAAGAAATATGACACCCATGCTCGGTGGGGAAGATGATAGCAGTGATGATGATATGCTGGATGCGGCATTTGTGCAGGCCATGCATCGAGCTGGTCAGATGCGCATTCGAACTGGTCTTGCTTCGCCAGTGGTTGATGGCGCACAAGCGTTTAACGTCTTGAAAACACCGCCTCAGACGCCATTACCACGCCTCGAAAGCAAAGACAATAGCCCGCTTGGTATTTTACTACCAGCATTGACGCCACCATCACCATTGCCATCTCCAAGATGGTAACGCTTTTAACTATCGACACGTTTTATATATCTATATATCCATATATATATATATACACAATCACCTCAAGTAATAGCATTTATAGACTTTTTAAATCAATTTCATTTATTCAATTTGTACGTTTTACGGCCACTTTTATTTTAGTTTATTACTTTATCGCGGTTTCTTGGACTTTCGTGCTATGTGAATAGTCCAATGCATTACTCCCTCTTGCTACCGCATTCTAGCTAGTTTGCACGCGCTTTTGGCGTGCATTCCACAATTTGTGATATTTTTTCTATTTTCTTGTTTCACTGGGTGCAATCATATTGGTAATAACTATTGCATTCCATTTTGGTCATTGTACTCTTTTGAGTCAGTTTTGTGGACCAGCCTTTTCTTTTCTTCTTCTTGTATACACTAGAATACCAGTACGATATGGATGATTCTATTTGTTGTAGCTTGTCTTTCTAGGTAAGACGCGTCTTTTCTACACGCCAGGCAAATATATATTATAGGTTATGCCATCTCATGCCTATACATCCATCTATTTGCTTTGCTCCCCTCGCCCTTCAGTCTGCATTCGGGGAATATATGCGTGCCTACACCGCATGTGCCATCCTTCTGGCTGTCACTTTCATTTTTGTGTATGTTTTTACATTATCTCTGTCGAGTATCCATTGCATTTTCATGCCATCGGGGGATTTTCTGCGTTATTTACAGTTTGTTAAACTTATTTACTTTGCATTTGTTATGCGCGCCTAGTCTTTCGCTCTTTTATCACATCTCCTATTCACCTCTGGTTTATCTATATAACGATCTCAATTAATGTTGAACTTGTTGTTTCGTAGCAGTAACAGCAGTCATAGTAACAGTCATAGCTCAACTATGGGCGCCTGACCATTAGTTTTCTTACATACGTCATACGGCATACGTCACAGTCACAATAGATTAAGGGAAAGCAAATTATTATGTGTATTCGTGTTTATTATAGTGTGTAAATGGCTTTTACCAGTGTTGTATTTATTATACGCCACAAATGTTAGTTGAACCATATGCCGCGTTTAATTGCTTTAATGATAAAGTCTTTATTAGTTAATTAAACTAAGCTGTTGGTTTATTTGCCTCTGGCTCTTCTTCCGATAATGGTTCCACGATACCTTCTTTTACCAGCATTTCTTCTAATGCACCAGATTTGTGCATATCAAACATAATATCACATCCACCAACGAATTCACCCTTAACGTAGACCTGTGGAATAGTTGGCCATGATCTACAAATATTTGGCAGTGTACAATGATGATTATTACGTGTTATAGTCATGTCCATTAATTGCTTACGAGTACTCCTTGATTCCCTCACGCAGCTCAGGATCTTCAAGCACATTAAGTGCTTTAACACCAGATACTCCGTGAACATCCAGTATTTGTGCTACTGCTCGACTAAATCCGCACTTTAATAAAGTTAATATAAACAGGCCATTGTACGCTAATTGCTACTCCACTTACCTGTGGCCTATCTAAAGTGCCTTTCATAAAAACGCAAACATCATTGCTTTGAATATTCTACATTAATCAACCAGACATAAATACTATGCTATTTAGTATTAAACAACACGTATTACCTCTTCGATCATCTTCTTAGCCCGATCGGTAATACTGCGTCGAATATTGATGCCAAAAGGCGTCCAGGTTATGCCACGCATCGCAGTTGGCCGTACCTGATCGGTAGTAGATTGGTTAGCAATGTTACTACAAACCAACAATTGCAGTTATATCTACCTGACGCCATAGAGTTAACGAGTTACGCATTCTGACTACTAGTATGGCGTGATCAAAAAAGAAAACAAAGTAAAAAGTAGATTCGTCACACTTCTTTTGGTTTTGTCTCTACTTTGAATTGAAATAGACCAACGCCAATTACTTGGCGTTAATAACACTACGATGGGTAAAGCAAAAAAAGAAAAACAAGCACGTCCGTTGCAGAATGCAGAAGAGTTCCAACGTATGAACTTTCTATACCAGGCTGCTTCACTAATGACAGCAGCCGTTGTGCCTGAACGCCGTATAGCCGACGATACAGCTCCAGGCCATCTACCAAAGCGTAAAACGCGCAAATCAAAGCCACGTCCTTCACAAGCAACGAAACAAGCAATTAAAGATGTAAATAATCCAACTCGTCCAGCATTGGCTGGTCTAGGACGATTCTACGTGTCTTCGCTGAAGACAATAGCAAAGCGTAATGTATTGCGTTTGTAAGTTAGTTAATCAATCATGTTTATTTAATTCATTTATAATTCATTTAACAGAGATCCAACACTTAAACGAGCACTATGTCGACGATGTGATACACTTCTTTTGCCAGGCATCACCTTTAAACTGCAATTTGAAGGTAAGATAATGTGTTTACCAGATAATTATAAAATGTGTAATTAAATTGAGTAGAAAATATCAATCCTGCCATTATTACTCGGTGCCAGTATTGCCAAGCACCACGTAGACTACCGATACAGCCTGCTAAGGAATTATTTTGCGAAAAGCCAGAAAATGCTGAATTGATTGAACTTTCTTGATTGTGCTATAAGTAAATGGTTTTATTAGTGTTGCAATTTACTTTGTAATCGTAGTAAAATAAAATACAGATATATGATTATGATTATAATTATTTTGTGCTAAATAAATAAAAGGCTTTATTAAGTTCATATAGTAAAACGCAATAAAATGTAATACTGGCACATAGATTGTTTATTTATTCGCCCACAAACTTTTCTCGGCGCCTGCTTTAAATACAGAGACCTCTTCGTCGCCCCAGGCCACACGTTCGCTATCCGGGGGAGGCCAAGCAAACAAATCGTCCATGTTATCGACGCTTTTTACGCCAGCATCTGATATAGGCGACTTGACTTCTTCGGGCTGCGTTGGTGAATCCTGCGCCGAAGACAAACTACTTTCACTTTGGCGCGTAGAAGAGTGAGGCTGCTGCTTGTGTCGTGAATCACGAGAGCTATTCCTATTATTATTATTTCTATTTCTACTTCTACTTTTTTGTGATTTACTATCACTGCCATTACTGTCGTACTGGTGATCAGGAATGTGTATTATAGGCAATGTAGACGCTTCTAATGCTGGTGTCTGTCCACCTTCACTATGACTATCGCCATCATTTATTTTATTGGATCGATCAGCCTCTGGTTCCAAGTGTTCATTCGATCTAGAAGTGTTATCTTTTTGAAATAATGGGCCTGCGTTTGATAAATAGGCACCATTGCTACTTTGTACTTTTCTAGCTGGAAACTTTGGACTAAATGGCGATTTTGATCGTTCAGAACCTGATCCCAAATTATTATCATTTTATCCTTTGACCGATGACCTCTACCGCCTCGACTACCAAATGATTTTGACGCGGGACCTGGACTTGTTGAGCCGGGCCGGCTGTTAGGGCCGTCGCTTTTCTCAGAGTCCCAGGCTCGCAGTTGGCTAGCAGCCAATTTACGTCGCGCATTCTCCTCTCGTTCCACTCTAGTAAGTTCAAATAAATTGTTAGCACTATTTGCGATAAATTGTAACAATATTTACCTTATTTCTTTCATGGCTTTACGTTCTCGTTCAACCTTTTGTTTTTGAAGTGCGCTTGCTTGTTCATTCACTTCACGGTCATGTTCCACGATTTTAGCGAATTCTGCTTCATCCTGTTCAATAGCCTGTACTATTGTGTTAAATGGCTATTTAACTGTATTATAGCAACTTACTTCGCGACGTTTTAGTAGCTCTTGATTTTGCTGACGAATACGGTTCATTCGGGCTTGCAATTCCTCTTCGCTTGGTTTCTTTTAATATATTTAGTAATAGTTTTTGCTGCTTTACTGGAAAAAAACAGCACCTACCGCTCGCAGGCTGGAACCAGCCTTATTAGCATTACTTTTGTTGTTACGTTTGGTATTTGCCGGCGATACCGTACGCTTTGGCTGGACAGGAACAGACTTGGCCCATATAGATGTTTCGCTTCCTCCTCTGGTCATTTTTTGACTAATTTCTGTAATTCAAAACAATTTAAATAATAAATGTACATTCCGCATCTTTATGCTACTTATAACTTACCAGACGCTGAACTTGGCTGCACCTGCTCGTTAACATCAAGCGTTACCCCTTCTAAACTATTGCCAGCTGCAATGGAGTCGGAACCCCCTGCATCAGAATGCTGATTGGACTGCTTTGCCGCGTCATCCATAATATTATCAGCTTGTGCAGCAACTTTTGTGTTAACGAGCGATTGAAACGAGAACCAATGTATTTGAGCGTGTTTTTGAACGAAAAAGCGAATAAGGATCTGTTTGTTTTGATAGCTGAGACCACTATTGCCAAGGTATCACCTTACCGTCTAAACAGAGATAACTTTGAGCTAAAATAAACATTGTTTCAACATTACACGTGGCTAGCAAGATAGTAACCTATTCAAAATACTCTTGTTATTTTGCTGATGACATTGTTCTATGAATATATTTGTCTTTATTGTTTGTTGTTTGTTGTCTATTATTCCTATACATCATTGTTTTACTGCTGACATGTTCTATAATTATACTTTATTTTATGCAATTGATGTTTATTCTTTTTTATATCCCACCACTTGAACAACTCTATCGATACTTTAATTTGTTTATAGGCTTTTTATGTACAATGCCATTTGATTTATGACTTTTATTATCCTATTGTATGTATCATCTCATTTATTAATTAAATAAAAATAATCTCTTTGTACATTAAACAATTTACTAGTCATTTATTGTTTGTTTGGTGGTCAAATGATTACATTTGATAATATTCATCTTTTAAATTAAACCTTCTTTCTACTGAACATGAAACTAGGAGTAATTCACATCAGGGTCCAAAATACGCATCATCGTAGATTTATTATCCAATATATATATATATACTCAGTATACATATATTTTCTA
This sequence comes from Syncephalis fuscata, assembly GCA_025786725.1. NCBI lineage: Eukaryota > Fungi > Zoopagomycota > Zoopagomycetes > Zoopagales > Piptocephalidaceae > Syncephalis > Syncephalis fuscata. The sequence continues at coordinate 6,651 of JAHLTZ010000063.1, read as the reverse complement.
TCAATCTATATTGTTCTTATTCTGTCCCACACTACTATATATCATTTTATGATATACTAGACATATTCCATTGTTTATATGTTCCATTACACTTTACTCATTCCCCTTATTGCATTATATGCACTATAGCTTTGACATTGTTTTATATGCTTTCTTACCGTTCATTTATCATTTTATATACCATTCTATACTTGCATAGTCTTTTTGTATCTAATGCTACTTTTATTTTTGTTCTAGTACTATTATTAATAAATCTCCATTCTTTTGCCGCATTCATTTGACAGGTTATATGTAATTGAACCTGTAACAATATGGTGTATTCCGTATAGCGCAGGGTGCTATATAAAACTATAGGCATACATTGTTAACGATATAGGTGAGTGAGGATATATGTATACTGGATATACGCATACTGATAATAAATCTATGATGATAATAGTTTAGACTTTGATGCCACTCACCACCCATCTCCGAAAATTGTATACAATATAGGCAAATATAGAATTATAGAACATTTTTTCAATACAAAATGGCATAACTGTTAATGTAATATATCTAATAATCTAGACAATAGTTACCCAGTTCATAAGTTTTTATTGACATTAGGTTATAGTAACATATGTTTTACTTTATTTATAGATGGTTGTAATTTCTGTCAGTACAATGTTTTTAAGTGTTTTTCTACTAATTATATCAGTACCATTTCTTATGAGCTTTAGTCTTGATCTATAACAATTTTGATCTATTTAAGCGCAAGTCATTTAAATAATAAACACAATAAAATTCTAATTATGAAAGCTTTACTTGCTGTTGTATATCAAATAAGTTTCAGGGTTTAATCAAGTATTAATTGTTAAGCCTGTTAGACCAATAAGGGATTTAACACCAAGCAGGTGTTTTAAATTATAACCCATGTTTGATACTTGCGTAGTTAAATCACGGGTGCTGTTTTTATCAAGCCATAATACGTTTGGCTCTTTTCTTTGTTTCCTTATAGCCATGACTTGATAATGGTACGGCAGTAAAATTGCTTGTATTAAATTGGTTGTTATGTTACAACTTCAAAAATTTTACTAATACTACACAATGAAATAAATAAAATAGACATAACCTCGTTTAATAAACAATGCACTTCATAGTCATCATTAATTGATAAAAGTTTATTGCAAATTATTTATGTGCAGCAAGGTAAATTCTAATTAAATTTACATTATTTGCAAAAGCATAACTATAATTGCTAATTATGCCATGGACTATATTGTAGTCAATATATCTACGAGTAGCTTAAGAAAACTGCTACAAAAATTTATTATTTAAATAAAATAGTACATGCTATTTCTATATTAGTTATTAACGACTTGCGTAAAATGACTCGATCTAACAGTTAAACGCCTTTCTGACGCAAACAATGCCTATTTCTTTAATGATGAACATTGTGTGTTTTATTGCCACCTCTTTGTGCTTGCAAGTGTTATTGTACTACAAGGTAGATCTATTTTTATATTTCAACGCAGACACTACAAAGAAACAAAACGCCATGTGCCTTGTTATTTGTTTCATGATTACACTATAATCAGTATAACACACCTAATATTTAATTATTATAAATACGCCACATTTCAATGGCAGATATACAATAATTCATCAACTCATTCACTACTCACTTACTCACTCATCCATTACTCATTCACGAACAACTTTACTCGAAAAGCTGGTCTTTTCTTACAAACATCAACCGATTTTCTAGACAAACACGCAATTTTCAAAACAAAAATGGTTTTTTTCTCGGTTCGCTCTATCTTCATTATTGGTGCTTTGGCACAATTGGCTGCATTCGGCAATATCGCGCCATACACCAATGCTGCTCCACTTCCAAATGCATTTGAAACAAGCCAAAGTGTGTCTTTTATAGACCAAGGGGACGTGGTGGTTTTACTGGACAACTCGGCGCAAGGTGCAATCGAATTAGCTAAACGTGATATTATTGGCGAAATTAAAAATCCGTTTAAGAAGGTATCAAACAAGGTCAAGGATAGCATTGGGGATGCCAAAGACAAGGCTGCAAGCGCTGTTAATAAGGTTAAAGACGAAGTTGTCAATACCTCTCAAAAGGCTGGAGGAGCAATTTCCAATATCACTGATAAAGCCAAAGACAAGGTTGTGGAAGCTGCCGTGAAGGCCCCAGGACAACTACAGGCAGCAGTTGCAGCAAATCCAGAAAAGACCGGAGAATTAGCAGCAACAGCTCTTGGCAAGACTGCAGGACTTGTTTTTAATTTTGTCCCTGGTCTTGGATGGTTATCTGGACCAGCATCTGCCGCCATAACCCATATCACCAAGAGACCACTTTCAGAAGCAGCACAAAGATGCAGCAAACAGGGCGCAAAGATTAAATGTATTAAAGCATAAATTTTGATACATTTGATAGCTAGCACTACATTTTTGGCTAAAAATAACGACATTTTTACAATATTAACGAATAAAACTAGCACTTTTACGATACATTCTCTATATAAATCACTGCTTTAAATAATTCATTGAAAAAGTCAATTTATGTGACATAAAAGTAAAAAAGCAATAGGATAACTTGTAACTGGCAACAAAAGGCCATTTGCACCAGGTAGTGCAGCGCAACATAATAGTAGCAGAAAATAAGCGTTATGGTTAGTTTGTATTGATGTCGACAAGGCGACAAATTGTAAAGTAAAAATGCAATAGAGCTAAGTAATATTCGGCATTAGGATTCTTGATATTCACTACTGAATCGTTGACGCATCTCAACGTACTTTCGACGCTCAAGCAGACGGCGCACTATACCAAGGAAAAAGGCATCGTCGTCCTTTTCATCATTAAATGGCAGAGTATTTGCCAAAAATTGTGCAACGGTTTCAAAGTTTCCTACTAATAATCGATCTATTTAATAATATAAACGTTAGCTGGTATTTACATATTTTAATTTAACGATTACCTTTGAAATGTATTAATAATCCGGTGGCCACACAGATTAAGGCATCAAATCCTTTCAACATTAATAGATCCCATACACGTAAAGCGGTACGGAAGGGTAATGTACCATTAGAGAACAGTGTACAATACCATCGGATCGCGTACATTCCTGGAGCAACGTCAATGTCCACCTATAGTGCCAATATGCATTGTAAACAAACTGAAATTATTTTGTATAAGCAACTTACCATATGCTTAGCAAGATCTGGCGCACACGCTTCTAACATATGTGTTTGGATATAGAAAGCTTTCAATAATTCTGGAAAGCGTGGCTGAAATAGCTGGTTCAGCCTATGCTTTTCGAATAGAATGCGCATCACAACAAAAGTTGTCTACTCAGTAAAATAAAGTATTACTATAAGCTGAAGATTATATCACTAAAGGTGCTTACCTCTTCATCGAAATAAAGCAGTATAATGGCCGCTATAGTAGACATGCCTTGGCAGTAGCCTACTTCTGGATTGGCATTTGAGTAGGCGCGTAATACATTAAATAGATGCCGTTGTCTGTAGCATATTTGACCAATTAATACTTTAATAGCTAAATTACAATGTGCAACCTACCCAATGCCATATCTTTGATAAAACATTATATGAGATCTCATTGTTCGCTCAACATCCAAATCAATTTGGCGTTCATATGACGAAACCTCTTCTAACAATATCTTGACTCAATTCATCAGTTATTGTTTACTCTAAATTTAGCTAAATTACTTACTGAATAGCTGGCCACAATCTCTTCTTCTGGTTTGGGAAGCACGTTGTTGGCGGAAAGCATGAAATGCCTTTAAATATAATTAGCAATCTATTATAATTAGTGTTATAGTCCTTACCATGCTTCTGCTCTCCAGCAATCTGGAATACTTTTGTATACACGTCGTGTAAACTGGATTATTGTTAGATAGAATAAAGCTAACAAGTATTAACTTACTTTTGATGCTATTTTAAATGAATATAACGATCTAGTAGTTGAGCTCCATCGCTTGGTTGACATTTTCGCCCATTTCACAGCACGATGGCTTTCGCGTTGCTGTTCGCTAAAATATTACTTATTAGACATTCTATTTACAATATATAATACGTGGACGCTTACAATAATGTTTGTGGGGGACACGAAAACGCTGGATCGTCATTGCGTTCATCATTTTGAACAAATCCAAATCGATCCAGTTTCTTATGCAGCTCCACCGCATTCTGTAATTCCGGTACTGGTAAAGATGCGTAAGCCTCTCGAATACTATTATTTAATTCAACATCTGAATTGTTTTGTATACTGATGCCAACAACCTCTAGTGTGCTAGACGGACCGCCAACATCACCACCTGTACCATTATCATCTGATTGGCTAATATCCATAGTACCTGATGATTTACTGGCCTTTCGGAGTGATTGGTGAACATCTGTAGCTATGCGAGAATGACGACAATTCTGACTACTCTTTCTACTAATGTTTGATCGGCCAGAGGCAGTTTTATTTTCAGTTTGGTTAATTACTGCGTCATGATCTAATTTATTAGCATCAAGGCCATGAGTACTGCCATTATCATCATCATCATTATCATAGTTTTTGTTGTAGTCACTAATGAATGGAACTGCTTGAGCAGCCACAAGGGCCGAGCTACGCTTAGCCACTACTGTGTTCCCGCTGCTATTGTGGCCGACTGGTTGTGTGATAGACGGCTGAGTTGCTAATGAGTGAATTGCATTATCGTCTGTATCACGGCTTTGTCGGCCAACTGCTCGTATTGATATAGCACCGGATCCTGCCGGTCCTTCCAAAATCTCTGCTCTTCCGCTTTCATTCGACAAAGAGATTGCAAGCGGTGTGCCATGCGCAGCGATCGCGTGACTGTCGCCGTTGCCCATATTGGTCAGAATATTATTACAAGTAGCCTGGTCTATGGTGCGTGTCAGCGTGGAATAAGCGTCTATAGAAATGTCACTACTGTTGCGTTGACTACAACGTAACGGTTTTGAAAGGTAATTAACTTCGTTGTCAGAGTCTGCGACAAACGAAAGTCTCGAGGGTAATACGCGATTTGGAGTAGTTGACTGGTGAGTCAAAGAAAAAGTATTATTAGGTTCTATAATAGTTAAAGAATCGCTGCAGGGTGCAGGAGAGGATCGTTGCTGTTGTCGTTGCTGCTGTTGTAATAAGCGTAAAGAGGAAGAAGGACAAAAGGAGGTGCTGACTAATAGGGGCTGAGACAAGGAGGATATAGCAGCAGGAGTAGTATTGGTAGTGGTGGTAGAAGTAGCGGTACTAGTAGAAGTAGTAATATTGGTATTGGCAGGAGTTGTTGGCGGAGAAGTTGAAAAAGGCTGTGGCAATGGCGGTGATATTGCTGTTTCCATGGTTGTTAATGCCTTGAGGCGTCGAGGGGTACAAGGCATTTGATGTTGATACACAGACTTCAATGGCCACGTGGTTCCAAGTTAGTATGGGAAATATACCAGCTTAATAATTATAGTAAACTGCAGTCCAGTATGGCCTATCTTGAAGCAAGAAAAATGTCTTAAAATAAAGATAGTTTTTTAAGCAACTGAACGCACAGCGATTATAAATGACAAGCGTCAAATAGACAGAAATAAAAACAAAATAAAAACTGGTAATAAATGAATGCACAAAGAAGCAAAATATCTATACTGAGCAAAAAAGAAGCAACAAGTTTTCAATATGATGGTGCTGTGCAATGATCAATAAAAATTGTCGACTAGACGTAATATTATCAAATGCAATTAGTTTTATAGCAAAATTAGTGTTGCTGTTGCTATTTTTGTTGTAGCATGCCTAGAACAATAGTTTGTATTGTGCACATTGTGGCTATCATCCAGCAAGATGGAATTGGCCGAATAGTAGCGCGCGTATACATGCATTAGTGATCAACAGCAACGGGCTACTTTCATTTCTCGGGTATCACCGCCGAAAGGTGACAGGTGCGCCAGTGAAACAAAAACTAACATCATGTTATCTGCTGTCATTGCTCTAGAGCAGCGGCTAGAATAACAACCATGGCGTTACACACATAGCTGCATCCAGCAGTTACGCATGATTGAGTCTCCATCCCTATAGCTATGTGGCGCGTGCCCACAGCTATGCATAGGTAGTCATGCGCTTCTATTATTGTATTTTCAAAGGCAAGCATCGTTGATACTTGCTGTTGAGCTGGTATCACTATGCACAAGTAACAAAGGATCGATTGCACGTATCATAGTATGAAGTATTTGTGTTATGTTTGGCGTCATTCAAATGATCCTGACTAGTGCTTGCTTACACATAGTAGTTGTGCATGGATTTGTGCATGTTATGCTATCAAGCTGCATTCTGCTGCACATGTGTGATTTGAACAGCAAGCAGACAATAAACGACCATTTTGGAGCATAGTAGTATGGCTTTTGCTAGCATGACGTGTGTACAGCAATATGTCATCCTAGCGTGCCCTGTGGAGACCAGAGTATTAAGTGCTGCGGTATTTTCAATAATAGTATAGTTGGTAAGTTTCGGGCCGATCATAAAAACAAGCTATTGTGCAACAACACTATCATGCAGCGTAGCTATCAGTTATAAGCATACCAATGCAACTATTGGCACTGACAGCACAAATAATCATGACGTTACTCAATGACCAACATGCCATTTAGTATT
>JAHLTZ010000062.1:0-73555 GCA_025786725.1 Syncephalis fuscata | reverse complement strand
GTACAACAAATCACTAAAGAGACCACTTGGACTAAACCAAATGAATTGGTAGCAGGTAAATAATATTACAGTTAAAGTGTAAACAAAGAAAGTAGTATACTGATAAATGAATAATGTATGTGTGGTGTGTATTTAGAAGAGGCCAATGCAGCGTAAGTATTATATTTATTAATTAGATATTATTTATTAAACATTTATATGTATATGTATATGTATATAATATGTGTCTATGTACAGTAACAGAGATCAGTGCAATCGACACAACTTGTGTCAACACAGGTGGGTGATAAACCAGCATCAGTGGCAGAACCAATGGCAACACCACGGGATGTGTCGAATTTACCACCACCAAAATCAGCTGAAGAGGCTTTTGAGCGTGTACTGCAACGCATTGTAAGTTGTTATAAGTAATCAACAGTGTTATTACAATTGATTAACTCAACACTACTTGCCAATAGGGCGTCAATCCGACGTGGACCTGGGAACAGACGATGACGGCAGCCGTTAATTATCCAGAATATCGAGCCATTCCTACACTAAAGGAACGTAAGGAATGCTTCCATATCTATATAGATAAATTGCGCCGTGAAGAACAGGTAACTATTGCGCGTCCATTCATACAGACACCATTGACTATTAATACGTAGGAACAACGTGATGCTGAACATGAGAGACGCCGTTTAATGATGGAGAAGTATCTAACAAGCATTGAAGGATTTAATGTATTTTCTACATGGCGGTAGGTAACTGCACCAATACGTCGTCTATAACTAATGGTTGGTTAATATAGAAAATATGGTCAGATAATTGAGGCGGCACCAGAGTTGGCGGATATTCCAAAATCTGAACGAGAGGAATACTTTGGCGAGTATGTTGCCAAGCTATTAACTCAGCGTGTAGTAAGTAGCCGTGCTAGATAGATAGCTGCATACTAATAGTTTATAGAAACGTGAAGATACAGCTCGTACCGAAGGCAAAAAGCAATTCAAGAAACTATTGGAAAATCTACCCGATGTGACGGCCACTACACGTTGGAGCCAAGTACTTTCGGCACTTGAAGAGAATACCGAATATCAAACCAATCCAACACTTCTAGCACTGGACAGATTGCATATGTTGGATGTATTTGAAGAACATGTGTTGGCATTAGAGAAGAAGCAGTTTACTGACGTACAAACGAATCGTGATGAAATGCGTCGTCAAGAACGCGTACGACGAGCAGCATTCAAAGTAAGCCATAGACACAATGGCAATGATCAGCTGGCTGATGTATTTCTAGGAATTACTGGGCGAGCATCGGAAACAAGGCAAAATTGATGCTAAATCTCGCTGGCAAGAGTTCTACCCCTATATTAAAGACGATAGCCGATACATCGATATACTTGGACAGCCTGGATCGGGTCCCATTGAATTGTTTTGGGATTTGGTTGAGGATGTTTACGAAGAGTTGTATGCCATCCGTAAGAAGATTGAAACTGATTTAAAAGTAGGTTGTGTATAAATTAGTTTATTCGCTAAATCTAACTATTTACATGTAGGAGAGACAGATACAGATTGCCGGCAATATGTCTCTTAACGATATTCGTCAATTGATTCCCGATAAATATATTGGTGATCGGTGTGACGCCGATATTGCCTATATAACAGAACAGGTATACAAGCAATGACTGTGTTATAGTAGATGTATTTATTGACACGATATATATATATATGTATAAATGCATATTGGATTATTATTTAGTTACATGAAAAGGCATTCCGTAAAGAGGAGGAAACACAACGACGCAAAGAGCGTAACAAGCAAAAGCGTGAAGATCATTTTAAATCATCATTGCGCCATTTAGAGCCACGTCTCGAATCAACTGCTTGTTGGGATGAGGTAACATCTTTCTCTATCTATCTATATAGAATACAGATTAACTAATATATATATATATGGTGTGTAATGAATGTATTTAGGTACGACCACGGGTGGAGAATAAAAGCTCATTTTTAGCTATGGAGTCAGAAGAGGAACGTATTCAAGTATTTGAAAAGTATATTGCAAAGTTAAAGGTAACTATTTAATGTAACAGTTGTATTAATATAGACCAATAATGCATACTACGTAATAGACACGATCCGTATCACGCGAACCAGCTGCACCGGAATGAATTGGTAACTAAAATGAAATAAATACACATATACCTATACATATCGCTATTTATATAGATACATAAAATACAAAGTGCACAACAATAAATATATAAGTCCTCTTTTTTAATATAGACGAATCATGATAAGCATGCAACGAATGATAGCTAGACAATTAAACAATAATCCTAATGATAATGGCTTATTATTACTATTACTATTATTCTTGGTTTTTTATATTATGGCTATTTGTATGGTGGTGATGGTGGTGGTTATTTACACAGAGATTACAAGTAATTAGTAGACATGATAACTATTCATGTAATTACTCGTAATCTACGATAGTCATTATTAATCCTATTATAATAGTGGTGGTAGTGGAGTAATAATAAAGATAATAATAATAAAAATAACAATAACGATGACTATCGTACTGCCTGACTACGACTAATGTAGACGGCAACCAATTTGCGTTGTGGTACTGACAAGTTTGTTAAATAAACATCGAGTTGGTCTCCTTGAATTGAATGTAGCGCTACAATAAGATCAACGGCCGATTTACGCACCTCTGGCGTATGATTATTAAGTCCCTACCCATAGATTTAATAAAAGTACATATATATGTGTGTGTACACATTTAATTCTACTTACCTCGGTGGCAAGTCCGACCACTTTGGCAATAATCTCGGAGGTTAGAATGTTACTTTCCGATCGTTGTAACAGTTTGGAGAATAACATAAACCCACTAGCTAATGGATTTGATTTTAAACCAAACAGAGAACGGAAATTAATGGCATTGGCATCAGCTGTATGATGTTCTTCGTCGGCTGATAAAGCAACATGAGCAGCACAACCTTCAAGTAGATGAATCAATGCATCAATACATACTTGATAGTTGGTTAGAGATACAAATACATCGAGTGCTTCTTCAGCTGCACTGCACACCGAGTGTGAATCATCAACACGACAGGCCATTAATTGGCGGAGTAGTGCATTAGCATCCACGCCTAGTAGTGTTGACTCACAGTGTAGTAGCTGTTTAACCAGCAAAATGCAGTATTCTTTCTTAGCCACATCCTATAATAACACAATCTAAGTACAAATATACCAATATTATAATAACTTACCTTTTCATTCTCTAGATAAGTAATTGATTCAGTTACTAAGGCACTAAATCCTTCACCATTAATACCCCAGACCGAATTGGTAAGCAGTGGATCTACTTCTGGCGATGTTTCCTTTGCTAAACGAATTAGCTTACGGAACATTAGACTATCGGCACATCCAGAGTGTAGTTGAGTCAGTCCACGTTGTAGAAGATCAATCTTTTCAGAAGCACCGGCTGGTAAAGGCGATGTTACTGACAGTGCTAAACATTGCTGATAAGTATATTATCCATCTATATTGTTACAAAAACTTACGGTCATTACGGTGTAATAGCCCAGTTGCATCCTGTCCTAAATTGGTTGATATTCTAAGTGGTGGATGTGGTGAAGTTGTTGTAGTTGTAGCACCATTGCACCATATCCATTAGTAATTGGACGTCCTTTGGGCGGTGTAAGTGGTACAGCCATATCATGTGAACTAGTGGCCATGCCTCGATGTTTTGCTGTCGATCCTGCTGATGCAGTCTCTTGTAAATTTAGATTACCATTATTAAGCTGGTGTGATGATGATTGATTAAGTGATAAATTGGCCATTGAATTATCAAACTAAATCATTATAATCATGGTTATTATATAATATATTATTGTATTATTAATGACTTACTTCGTGTAGATCGTGTTCATTGACACCATCATAATGATCTGCATCATAGACACCCATAGCATCGGCGTCATATTCATCATATTCGCCATCATCGTATACGCCATCTTCTTCACCGACTTCAATACCATGTCGTGCTTGAGTAGGCATACCAATTTCTGGATCGTCGTCATAGTAGCCTTCTTCTTCCTCTTCAAGTTGTCGTGCTACATCAAGACCGGTAACCACTTCCACATCGGCTACAACAGCCGCATCAAAACTATATAGAACTTGTTCAAATAGCACATGATTGACTTCGCGTAAATTGTTAATCAAATCGGCTAGATCCTCATAAGTATGAGATGTCGTCGATGTGGTCGACAACAATGGGAAGAGACGGGTAAGATAGAGTTTAAAGTTGGACATATCGGCAAAGTAGCACTTTGCTTCATAGCCAATTTCGCCGTTATTTTCGTCAATAACTCGCTCGGAAATCTCTTTCATCCATGCAACAACGCCGGCAATGACTTTACGCCGTCCAGCGGCACTCATTACCGCGGTGCTGCCTGATTTCTTTGCCGCGGCCATACCAGCTGCACCGCCCGATACTAAGCACCGACACAGAGCTGGAGCTACAAAGTAATCGCCCAAACTATGTTTCAAACGTTTAAGTGGGGTCATTTTACCACCACCACCTCTACCTGAACCGCTAGCAGCAGCTCGCTCGCTGTCTCAATACTAATGACACGAGAAATAATTTGCTCCAATGGCACAATCTGTATAATGGCATCAACATGCTCTGGCATTACTACCGTCTTACCACATCAGCATTAGCATCAGTGAAGAGACCAAGCAGTACTGGGGCAAGTATTTGTGCTACTGGAAGGGCCTTTGCCTCTACAAGTGCTTCATAGGATGAACCATCCGCTTGAATCATATGGGTCATTTCAATAAGGCCCTCTACTTTAACACGCCAGTCTGTGTGTTTAAGCTGATCGATCAGCGGTAAACGACGATGGCCTAGTGATGAGCCAGGACGACGAGCCGCTTGAAGGCCCGTTCTATGCGAGGCAACTGACTGGCTACGCCTTCCTATGGCAGTTGGTGACATGGGCCGTTTATTGCCGCCTGGTGATGAGGAACGTGTGGCACTAACTTGACGGCCTGGTGGCGGCGATACAGAAAGACGGCGTGCTGCTGACGATGAAAGGCCAGTCGGCGACAAAGGTGGCTGTGGCGAAATGACACTGGCCCGCGATCCGTGCTGAGCGCGACGTGGACCAACTGGTGATCGTGATCGGCTCTCATTAGAACTAGAGGCCGACATACGAGATGGTGGTCGACGTGGCGACAATGGCGGTGATACAATCGACGATGATGGCGTGCCAGGACGTCCAGATCGCATGCTTTTACTCGATGGTGTGTGTGGTCTGGCTCTAGTTGGACTAGCGGGTATTGGCATATCCTCTGATGTCGTTACCGTCAATACGTGCTTGCCAAGAGATGATGCGGCACGGTTCTTTGTATTGCCATTGCTGCCAGCATTATTGGCTGCACGAGATGCTGGTCGTAAGGATGCACGGTTTGAAACGGTAATGCCTTGAGTAGATGCTGTATATAGTTTGCCCAAATGGCGAATAAGTTGCTTTTTTGTTGATGAATCTACCGAATTAAGTATACTAATTGTTCATTAAATATTAACTCAATTATACTATTAATGGCTTATTAATAAAATACTTACGCTTGTGCACGATCTTGCCATAACTCCCAAAATAAGACATATACATCGCGGCTAATTTCTCTTGCTGCTGGTGTAGCATCGGCCACACCTTTACGTAAACATTTATCTATGATTTCGGCACCGCCAGAGCGTGTAATAGCATCATAGCGACTCTGGCCATGTGCTTCAAGTATAGTTTTGATAAACGACATAGCACAGGTACGTAACTGTCCATTTTTATCCATCACAGCTAGATGGATGGAATTCAAATTACGTACATGATACGATGTGTTACGAAGTAATTCATTGGTGGTGTGAGTGGCACTTTGTGATATTAACTTTTTCGCTGATGCACATGCTTTAAGCAAGTTTTGTAGTAAAAGCTCTACTTTTGGGTCAATTGACGTGTTGAGTGCTTGTGACAGTTCATTGATCAGTCCTAGAACGGTGGCCACTAAAGAAGTACGTAGACTATGAATCTATTATATTATATATTATATATATATTATATATTATTATCATTTATAAGCTATTTTATAACTATACAACTGATCTACTTACCGTTTCAACGATACCGTCAAGTAATTGATGGAATCCTTGCATAAATACTTCGCCATACTCTTCGTGTACACCGCCGCGTATTAAACCGCGTACTTGCATTAGTGCTTTATCGCGTCGCTCCCAATTGTCCTCAGACTCTTTTTCTTTAAATAATTTCACTATTTTGGCTATTTCAAGCTCCAGCTCTTTTTTAGAGCCAACTTGGACGGGTTTTGGATCAACCATGATGTAGAAGACTGCTTAGAAGAGAGCAATCAGCTTGAATGATGTGGTATAGGCCTGCGCAGTAGGACAGTGGATTGATACCACCTATCGGTAATATAAGATAAGCAATAAGTAAAAGTTAGTCGATTAGGCACCAACGACAACAACGACGATAACCAATCTCAAATAGATGGTAAGACAAACAGACACGTGCCCACGTGTATACGCTTGACTGCGTGTATATACGTGCACGCTTGTGTAGAAAGACCTATTGAATTTAGTCTTTAATCAATTGAGTGTGGACACAGCACTGTTTGAACAAGCACCGCAGTTCTATCTGCCAAACGTGTGTTGAAATAAAAGAAATGCAGATGCTGTGGTGCTAGTCGCGATGGAAGTGTAGTAGTAGTGGTAGTAGTGGAAAGATGGTAGTTACTAACAATGTGGATATATGCGTGGACAGGAATGGCGTCAAAGCGATGTTGTTATGATTGTAGCGATATTGAACGATAAGTAGTAGAAAGTAAGCGAAAGAAACGAATTGAAATTGAATAAAGCGAAAGAATTCAGTAGAGACTGAAAATACCCGCTTGTAGCCGAATTCAGATGCAGACAAAGTAAACAGCAACGACAACGACAACGACAACAAGGAGCAAAGAACAGTAAGAAACGTATGCGTTGTAGTGGTTTTAGTGTGTGTGGTCGGATGGAAGACTACAGTTAATATATTGTATATATTCAAAGTAACCCGAGTATGTTAGAGTAGCTAGAGTGAGAGAGTGAGGGAATACGCAGTAAACAAGGAGTGTGAGTTGAGAGAAGAAAGAAAAAGTGACAACATAAGGAGCATCAACGGTGGATGGACTAAATGTTAAATGTTTAGAGTGAAATAGTGAATGAGCGAGTGTAATAATTCTAATGAATATATTACACACAAATTATATGGATGTAGATTGAAGCGGAGATATAGCTTTGATGACATACTGTTGCATAGGGTCTTTATATTGGCTGATGGTTTGTGTGTGTACCAAGCGATAAAGATAAGCTTGAAAGTGGCACGGCAAACACCTCCACCGCCACTACAAGCAGTACTTCGTGCATGGACAAGCCATCATGCAGGCAAGTAGTCATAGCCATAATAGAAATAGCAACTATTCATAGTGAATCAATGATTGGGGGCAACCACTGCGCCTGCTCACTGTCCAAGTCAAGTGACCACACCTTGACCGTCTTTCTATTCGCTGTAACTTACCTACTGCGGAATGAATAAAGTGAATTCGTGTCTATATGACCGTATAAACTAGCGTACTGCCGTGTTTCCTGCAACAGCACAATAGCATAAAGGGTACCAAAGTAATAACGACACCAGCTATATCTGTAATATTGTAGTAGTAGAAGTTGTATAGTGGTGTGTGTGTATAGTGTCAATGCTGTAAGTGAGTGAGTGAGTTAGACAGATACGATACGGTGAATAAAGATTGAAAGAGGTGGCAATAGTAGCAATAGCAGTAACAACAATAACAGCGACAATAGTATTAGCAGTAGTAACAACTAACTAACTAACTAACTAACTATTAACCAACCAACTATTATACGTCCAAGGTCTGAAAGCAAGGGGAAAGGGGATAATAATGACAAGTATTAGAGTAGACGAATATATAAGTGTATTATTGTTGTTGTTATTAATAATATAAAGAGGTTTAAAGATGGTAAAATAGAGAGAGAGAGAGGAATAGAAAGAGCACGAGATAGAAAGAGCGAAAGGGACTATAGCGGCGACCAAGGCCATCGTCTGGCTTAGTTTGACTATGCTAGCGCGTGTTGTTGTGGTTATAGTAGATACTATTGCTGTTACTGTGGCTACTACTGCTACTTTTGCTAATACGATGCGGTTCAATGTTGTTTCCTTTGATAGCGCGTGGTATTTTTCGTTCGTTCCACATGAAACAGGATTACAACTAAAAAAGTTATGGTTGTTATTTAATTATTACAAGTATTATGGAGAAACACAGGGGCACACACACAGGCCAAGGAGTGTCATTCTCTATAGACTCTCTATCTCTATTTATTTCTATAGAGAGAAAGAGAGGACAAGTGAATACAAAGCTAAATACATCACATCCATATTGTCCTAATTAGTGATGGCCTGATGAATAGAAATAGACACGGATCGTCTCTTTATTCTTGTGCTTTATTTCACACGTTTCTACGTATTAGTCCAAATACAATAACAACAATAACCGACATTGTCAGGTACCCGACTCACCACCACCACCACTTATCAATATGTCACTGTATCGAACAACTCTACGTGCTTATAAGGCCACTAGTACACTGAGTGGTAGATCTATGGCATTGCAATTACCTACAGTAACAGCACCGTATAAAAAGCCGGGCGGCGTCATTCAACGTTCAATAACTAGCCAAGTCGTAAGTTGTTGGTGTCTTTTATTAGACTGTTGTTATAACTCATTCCGTACAATCTAGGATAAGAAGCTATGGCAACTTGGTCGACTTAATCATGTGGCTATTGCCGTGCCTGATTTGGTACAAGCATCGGCTTTCTATAAGCAAGTACTGGGCGCCGAAATAAGCGAACCACAGGTCAGTCGATCTCTATAGCGTAGTTACAATCCATAGTACTGACGTGGTGTTGCTATTCATATGTTATGTTTAGGCATTGCCCGAACATGGCGTTACAACCGTGTTTGTTAATCTAGGCAATACAAAACTTGAACTGTTGCATCCACTAGGTGACAACAGTCCAATAGGCAACTTTTTAAGTAAAAATAAAATGGGTGGCATGCATCATATTTGTATTGAAGTAAGTTTATTGGTTTATTGGTTTATTGGTTTATTGTTTATTAATATGCCACTATTCTTAGGTTAATAATATCGAAGAGGCTATGAAGTCGGTTAGTGCACAAGGTATACGCACACTATCAAGTGAGCCAAAAATTGGTGCGCATAATAAGCCGGTAGTCTTTTTACACCCAAAGGATTGTGGCGGCGTTTTAGTTGAATTGGAACAGGAGTGACGTGATCACTACGTAGAGGGCCTCCATGCTTCTCCGTATTAATTTGGTAGTATTGGTGTTTGAATACGGGCCTGTCGACATGCCTCAGCTACCGATTCGTCTCCGTAATAATTGGCGAATTTCTCGGCTTCTGTAAAGGCTATTTTGGCGCCGATTTCATCACCTTGCATCTAATAAAGCGTTATATTAAACTATATTATATTATATAGCACAATGGCTTACATGTAGTATAAGTGCTCGATTGAATAAAAGAGCACCTCGCATAGTCTGACAGAGACCGCCTCGTCCACGGCGTGCTACTTGCAAACCTTGTTCGGTACATTGTTTGGCTTTTACTAGATTGCCTACACCAACGGCTGCATCGGCCAAGTGACAAAGTATGCTGCTAACGCGACAATCATCTGATGCAATAGGTAAACGACGTAGTGTTAGTTCGTAGATCGGTATAGCTCGCGCATAAAGGCCACGTTCTGAGTAAAATCTTGCCAATGTTTCAAGACAGGCAGCAAAATCTGTATTATTGGTCCATTTAGGCAGTTGCATTAGTGTATCATTAGTATTGGTAGTAGGTTTTTGACTGGCGCGCATAACATGCATTAATGACCATGCATAGTAGCGTTCGGCTGCTTCATCGTCATCACGATCCATAGCATAAAGATCGCCAAGTTTCTGAGACAGGCCAAGTAAACGTTGTTTTTGACCATCTGTTAGTCGCTCCCAAGTAGATTCTGCACCATGATGTGCATGTTCATAAGTCTCTGTCGACGACGACGACGACGACGATGCTGATGAGGGTGGTGGTGGTAGATGCAAAATTGTTTCAAATGCCGTCTTGTATACTTGAATGGCTTCTTGGCGCCAATGGGAGGTATCAGGATGCTCGTTATACTGCTGCTCGAGTAGGCCACCTAGTGCAATAAGAATACCCGTGGCTGATGGGCCGGCCATATTCATACCGGCTGCTTGTGCTTGTTGCCAAGCTTTGCGGTACAAACGGATGGCTATTTCGGGTTTATGTAAGTGTTTTTCGTGAAGTAGTGCCTGGCGTAGTGTCTGTCGTACATCGCGTGGGTAATTCCAAGCGTTAATGATGAATGGACGTGCCACGACCAGTCCTATACTGCCACCGATAAGTACGGTAAGCAGTAGTGTGCGGTGGCGTCGAAATAGACCGTCAGCGTTAGGTGTTGTTGTATCAAAATGGATGGATCGTTGACCGTATGACGTCACGGGGAAAGATACAGCTCGATTGTAAAGTGTTGGCCGAGCGCATAATCGTAGATTACTTAACTGTTGTTGCACTGGCCGTAAAGCAGTACGCGTACCAAGTAATTTATAAATTCTATTCATAGTAGTCAAGTAAAGAAAAAATATATGAAAATGAAACAAATGATATTTAGAATCATTTATATACATGACACACCTGATTATTATTCATTTTAGCACAATCAAGTCTATTCTTAGTCAGATGATGCAGTATTAATTATTGCTTATAACTAAAACTAATAAAATACGTTATGTTGTAATTAACTTTTGCTATAAATAATAGTGTTTATTGTGCATTTTCAATGGTACAGTACCTTCACATATTGTTGCAAAATCAGGTTTATGATTTTGTAATGTTTGCCAAGCAACCAAAATAGGAGAGAGAGTAATAGAGGTGCTTAGTCAGAGCGTTGATATTTAAGTTAATAAAATTATTAAAGCATATTTTAGTGCCTTTTTTACCAATAAATAGTTTTATTCGCAATTTAAAACAAAATTCTCACTGTATAAATT
This sequence comes from Syncephalis fuscata, assembly GCA_025786725.1. NCBI lineage: Eukaryota > Fungi > Zoopagomycota > Zoopagomycetes > Zoopagales > Piptocephalidaceae > Syncephalis > Syncephalis fuscata. The sequence continues at coordinate 62,374 of JAHLTZ010000062.1, read as the reverse complement.
TGAAAGTAAACTAAAAGTAATGGAAGCAGAAAAGTTGTTTATTTAATGTTTAGCCAGTGTATTAAGTATTTATAATAGTGTGGGCGATTAAATGGAGTATAAATGCAATGGACCCTGAAGGGAAACCTTAATTAGACTATAACAAAGCTTAAAATGAACTTCGTTAATAATGTAATTTAGTCATTAATAATAATATGTATATAGATACAGGTATTAGTGCTAATTGCTAGCAACAAATGTTTATTACGAAAATATAACGAATAACTACTTGTTAGCTGTGAACATATGAGCAGTTAAATAAACCGATATGCTGTGTTAGTGCTGAAGGAATATAGAATATTCAAGTTATATTATTAATTATGTTTATTATGTAATAATAGCTTTATTCAATATCAATAAAGTGATAATCAAGTCTCTAGTCCAATCTTATTTCTACTTAGCGTCATGCAAGTTATTCGGCCTATTATAATTAAACTGTAATATTTAACAACCAATAGAAAATAAGTTTGTTATCAAATCAATATAACCAGCCAATACATTGTACTCTGAGTGTTAATATAAGTATTAGTAACTATTAAAGATTAAAGCTATAACATAACGTCAGGATAAGGTATTGCTTGGTCATTTAAGTTGCAGTTCTAAATTAAAATAGTGATACTATAATATCATTTTATAAAGCATGGTACTGCAATGATGCATTGCTAAATCGAGATATTGCCTGATAAACGATTTCACAAAGGCCTGGCTTTTTCCATAAAAATCCACTGGGTCACAGCAGTTCCCGGTAATACTCGCTATAATACATATTCATTCGATAAGCAATGTAATATATATTGCTTTAATCTTAATAAAATATTGTATAAAATAGACATATCTAAATGTTTAACAATTGATTTTATGACAGATATTCATTGGACATTTAGTTAGAACGAAACTGCATTACAGAATCCGCACTTATCATCATTGCCAAAAACTGGTTTTATTGCAATAACTAGTTATCATGCATGCACCTCAAGTACAATGAGTGGCGCTTCCACGCTGAATCTATCATTATTTGTATTTTCTTCTGTTACTTTTATTTAAACGAATTTACATTGCTTTGCTCTATTATAACTTTACTAAAAATGCCGGTTATCGACTACAATAATGCAGCTACCAACGAATGGAGGAAACATGCGAAAAAGCTATGGGGTAATTCACTTCATCCACTTGGTGAAATTAACACGCTAGACTTTTACATGATGGCATCCGGCAACATAGACGAACAACGCAGTCTATGGTTCGGCAGTAAACTACAGATATTATTCCTTCTAATAGCGTCATTTATCATTTTACACAACTTTATCATTTCGTCAAAATGACGCTAATGCGACCATATATCTTAGTTTCGTGGTGCTGTCTAATTCCTAGTATTCTTGGAGTTATGGCTAGCTCAATAACTATGCTTATGTACCTGGGTTGGATTTTTATTTGCAGGCATACGATATGGTTCATTACATTCGGGATATCAATATCTTATTTTTGTAACAATTTGATTTTGCTTCAAAAGCTTACCTGATACTTGATCGGCAAAAATGGTTGTTATATGTTGGTATTCCACTGATATCGTTAAATATATTCTATTTCGTTACTGTTATACCCTATTGTTTTTCCGCACTGACTGCAGATAGCGGATGCACAATTAACTACCCACCGTTTGTTGTGGGGTTTTGGTTTACAATGACAGCGCCGATTAGTTTAATTTTTTCAGGCGTGTTTTGCCACATTGCATTGAAGCAATATCGCCAACATGGATCAAATGCCTGGATGCAATTAGCACGCGATGGTATTCAGCAAATGTCTTTGGCCGTTTTATGCAATATTATTTGCTGTATAGGCTTAACATTCCATATAGGTGGAGGAAATGCCGATCTGTTATTTGTTACAGACTGGTAGGCTTTAATACTGCAATATACATAAGATTTGTTAATATATGTCTAGGATTGCTGTTAGTACTATATTGATCAAGCATTGCCAATCTGTAAAAAATAACTCTAGTGATTCAAGCGATCTCAAAAAATATTGTATTATTGACTCGTTCCAACCTGAAAGCGTACTATTTATAAAATAACATACAAATAAATGTTTAGCATAACAATCTAGTTTTAATTACCTGTAACAAGTAGAGTAGCCACCACTTTTTGTTACGATATATCAATGTGGTGATACGATGTTATGTACCGGTTACAGTAATTATTGGTATTGCGAACTATGCTTACAACTAGCAATTACTTTTACAAAACACTATCCAAAAACACTGGTAGAATAGTATGCATTAAAGTAGTTCTACACATACACACACATATATATGTATATACAATGACATATTATAACATTAATAAAATTATCTTTATTACACTTTTGTAGTGATCATTATTTTTGTGCATACTAAATATGATAAGAAAGTATAATGTTTTTACACTAAGTTACATTAGCTATGCTAATAGTTTTACACATTCTACGCCAGAATTTACATTATTGCAATGTTATTTTATAAAATATGTTTTAATGATGTAGGCCTAAATCGAAATGTTACACGTGTATGTTTTTATATAAAACTAAGCATTTGTAATATATTTAGTTGTACTAAAGGTTGTAGTAGAATATTTGATACTTCCCCAATATCGTTGAGAAAACCGATTTATAGTCATGACAGGTTATCATGCGTACATTTCAAGGATGGTAAGTAACGGATCACGTCAACTTTAATTCAATTTTTAGCGTTTTCTTAATACTTTTATTTGAACAAACATTTACAGTAAAAGATTCCGGCTACCGACTACAGTAATGCCACCACCAATGAATGGATGAAACATGCACTAAAAATATGGAACAATCCAATGTATCCACTCGGCGAAATTAATATATTGGGCTACTATATGATAACATCTGGTGATATAGATGAGCAACGCAATCAGTGGTTTAGCAGCAAAATATAATTAATGCTTGTTCCAGTATTAACATTTATTTTTTGCGCAACTTTATTATTTCTTCCAAAATGGTGATAGCACAACCATATATTCTAGCTTCATGATGCTGCTTAATTCCTACTATTTCGGACTTATAGTTGCCGTAATTTCTATAATTGTGTATTTGGGTCTTGGCTTTGATTGCAGACATACTATATGATGCATTTTATTTGGAATATCAATGTCCTACTTTTGAAATAGCTTGATCTACTCCAAAAGCGTACTTGGTACTTGATCGGCAAAAATGGATGACATATGTTGGCATTTCACTGGCATCGTCGCATCTAGTATATTCATTTTTAATTATATCCTACAGCTTCTTTACGCTGACTGCAGACAGCAGCTTTACGTTTAACCACCCTTCGTCGCTGCTGTGGTACTGGCTTGCAACGACAGCGCCAATTAATCTACTTTTTTAGGTGTTTTTTGCTACATCGCACTAAAGCAATATTGTAGACATGGTTCAGATGCGTGGAGATGGTTAGTACGCAATGTTTTCAACTAACGTGCTTGGCTGTGCTATGCAACATGATTTGCTGTATAGGCATGGTATTTCATGTAGGCTGGTAGGCTTTAATACTGCGATATATATAAGATTTGTTAATGTATATATGTATAGGATTGCTGTTAGTACTATATTAATTAAGCATTGCCAATCTGTACAAAATAACTCTAGTGATTCAAGTAACTTCAAAACATTGAATTGCTAATTCTCAAAGGTTACCATTTCTAAAAGCATGAACTAATGAACGGTCACCTTTGAATTTAACTATTGTTTAGCAAATATTTTATATAATTCATATAAATGTTGCTTAAAAATATAACTTTACAATGATTGGTATTATACAATGTGAAATGCTGATGCTAAATTAGAATATTACAGTTGTACGATCACAAAGGTTTAAATTTAGTAATGTGCTTATGTCTGTGCAAACTCTATATTCCATTCATAACATCATGTATGCGATACAGCAAGTCACTGCTACGGATAGACTATTGCTGAAAAGTTCATGGGACTTATTTGTGTGCAGTATTATACTACTGCTGTTGCTAAGAGCCGAGACAGGCGCAAGGGTACTTACTGTGCAATCGGCTAAGGCTACATGTTGTTCGACCACAATAGAATATACGCATATTCACTCATAATAAAACCAGTTGTATTGCCATAACTAGTCGCTATGCATAAAAACTAAGGGCAAAAATAGTAAACTGGCGTTGATTCATAAATGCTCATAATCCCATTCCAATATCGTATTTATTGCTTTTAACATTATTTTACTACCTATTATATGTTTGATACACAGAGCTGTTAATGCCGGTCATAGACTAAACAATGCAGCTGCAAACGAATGGATAAGAAACGCAACAAAGCTATGGGGTAATCCGGCTCACCCACTTGGTGAAGTCAGTATACTGGACTTTTATATGATGGCATCCAACAGTATAGAAGATCAACGCAATCAATGGTTTGGTAGCAAAACGCAAATAATAACCATTCCAGTACTATCCTTCATTATTTTACGCAACTTTATCATTTCGTTCAAGATGGTGATAGCGCGACCATATATCCTAGTTTCATGGTGCTGTCTAGTCCCTACTGTCCTTGGAATTCTAACCGGTCTGATGATTATGCTTATGGAGTTGGGCAGTGTTTTCAATTGTCGACATACAATATGGTTTATTGGATTTGGAATATCAATTTCCTACTTTTGCAATAGCTTGATTTTACTTCAAAAGGCCTATCTGATATTTGATCGCCAAAAATGGGTGGCATATGTTGGTATTCCACTGACATTGTCACATCTAGTATACGGGTTTTTAATTGTGTTCTACAGCTTCTCTTTACTGACGGCAGATAGCGGCTGTGTATTTAACTATCCGCCGTTTTTCTTATGGTACTGGTTTGGGACAGCAGTATTAATTAATTTACTTTTTTCAAGCATATTTTATTACGTGGCGCTACAACAGTATCGCCAGTATGGATTGGACGCATGGAAACGACTAGCACGCGATGGTATTCAAGCAATGTGTCTGGCCGTGCTATGCAACATCATTTGTTGCATTTGCATAATATTTCATATAGTTGGGGGAAACACTGACCTGTTGTTTCTTGCAGATTGGTGGGCCTTAACACATTGAACATTATTGATGTACTAATACGAATCTAGGGTGCTTGTTAGTACAATACTGATCAGACATTGCCGAACCGTAAAGAGTAAAACTAGCTCTTTTGCTAGTCGTAAAAGGTACCATATGGCCAATACTTTATAGAATTGTCATCGAATCTATAAATTTACAAAGGTTGAAGCATAAAAAGGCATTACAGCAATAGAGAATTAGCAACTAGTTTAGCAGAAATAACGACTATTGGTGGTAACAGAATAATTTATAATATGCTAAAATGCATCAATTACGCTTCATTTTGTATAAATTGCCATCGACTTTTACTCCTGAAAATAAGATTTGTTGCTATAACATCATACCAACCCCAAATCCATATTATTGCTGTTGCTATAAAGTATTTAAAAAATAATATTTCGATGACTGGTGTCACTCGCCACTTAATTTCATGTTTAATAGAAAATGTTCCAAGTTTAATCATTTGATCTCCTCTCCCAATTACATTAAATATTTAGTAAGTTGTTTAATAGCATTAATAAAAATAGATAAAAACTAACTAATTAAGTTATCGGTATTGCTTGTAATGAATTGTAATGATATTACAAAATACAATTACAAACATATATAAATACATAGATTATGAGTTAACTGAACTTGTTCAAAATTTATTATTAGAAAAAATTAATCAGCTATATAGCTATGCTCTACATAAGTAGAAAATAGCATTTAAAATATAGCAAAAGTGTAGTTACGATTTTTAGTGTGAAACAATCTAGGTGATCTATAGTTATCAAATATGGTACTATCGTAGCATTGATAAAATGGCATTGAATCAAAATGCAATTGAATCATGTTCCAGCAACGGATGTTTTAGAAACATTGTCAATTTGCGAATCAACAGCAATGCATTGGTGCTGTTTCAAATATAGCAATTTAAATCTATTACTTTTACATGGAAATACTATGGATTTTATAGAAAAGCTGTTTTTGGCTGAACTATGACACTCCCACATCTGTCCCCAAAGCACAATTCGTTCCAATCAGAGTTATACCATTATAATGCACAACATAGTTATATTACTTCCTATTAAGATGTTGTTAATAAATTAATTTAAATAAAAGAATGTAACATACTATTCGACTACTTTGAAACATTTGAGGTTGATTATTGTTGTTGTTGGCCATACGTAGAAAGATTGATTGAATATTAATAAAAGCCATATAATTACAATTCCATGTCATTCCGCAGTTGTTGCAGCTACGTACAGCATGGATTCTTGCGTTTGAATGGTCTGTTTATTTTCCAATTTTCGAGTATTGCATTTTGGGCATATTTAATTACATTATTGTATTAATAATTACACATGAATTAATCAATGTTGGACGTAATATTATACATGTTATAGTGATGAATGGGTGTTTAACGTATTTAAACGTGTTGAAGGGTGAAATGGATAAATAAAAATGTGAAGTCAAAGCATAGTAGCTCCTATGTAATATTTATTAAGAATACATATTTCAACCAAAATTAAAAAGGTAAAAATAGTAATTATAACTATAGTGATCTAGCTACACTGCAAAGGTTTACCCGAAAAATTAAAATGATGTTACTCAATCGATAATAACAGAAATTTGGTGATGGAAACATGTGGAACATGCTAGAATGTGAGGTCGTGTCAGATTCGCTTATCAGTTTTTTTATTTGAAGCATTACAACCAATTAAAAAAAGGCGCGCATATTTAGCCAGTCGATTTTCGTTTCTCTTTCGTTTGCAACGGTTACAGTTCTTTCATCTGCTCTTTGTATCTCTGTTCTTTAGCGCAACTTTCTTTCTACATCATGTCGGTTGTTGGTAGGTCGAATGCTTGAGTAGTTTCTATGATGCGCAGCAACTAACTGCTACATGGTATACAGGTATTGATTTCGGCAATTTACAGTCGGTAATTGCAGTGGCACGCAATCGTGGTATTGACGTCATTTGCAATGAAGTATCCAATCGTGCTACACCGTAAGTATAGGAATTAGTCGTCTAGACTTGCTGTGTACTAAAATTTCAAACTTGCTATAGTTCGTTAGTATCGTTTGGTTCAAAGCAACGCTATTTGGGCGAATCAGCCAAAACTAATGTATGACATAATATTTTCATTAATACATTCGACTAATACTGTTAACTTTGTAGGAAATTAGTAACTTCCGTAATACGGTTGCCGCGTTGAAGCGTCTTGTTGGTCGTCGTTTCGATGATCCAGAAGTGCAACAAGTGGAAAAGCGTTTTATTACTGCCGAATTATGCGACGTGAACGGCCAAGTTGGTGCCAAGGTAGGCACAGATTAGCTTAAGCGATAGATTGGCTTTTATTAACTGTACATATAGGTCAATTATCTAGACAATGACACTACATTCTCAGCAGTGCAGCTTATCGCAATGTATCTTGCTCGTCTACGCGAAACTGCAGTGGCCGAGTTGAAGGCACCAGTGTCTGATGTAGTTCTTTCTGTACCTGGCTGGTTTACCGATGGCCAACGACGTGCACTTTTGGATGCTGCAGAGATTGCAGGCCTTAATTGCCTTCGTTTGATGAACGACACAACGGCTGGTGAGTAATAAAGTGCTATATATTATAGATTGACTTTTAACTAACTAACCATATACTGTCCATTAGCTGCGCTCGGTTATGGCATTACCAAGACCGATCTGCCGGAAGACAAGCCACGTACTGTTGTGTTTACCGATATGGGCCACTCTTCATTCAGCGTTGCTGTAGTCGAGTTCAAAAAGGGACAGCTATTGATCAAGGGTACTGCTTTTGATATCCATTTGGGTGGCCGTTACTTTGACGAAGTACTTTGCGACCATTTCTGCGAAGAATTTAAAGAAAAGTACAAGATTGATGTCAAATCCAACGGCAAGGCTATGCTTCGTCTACGTACGGCCTGCGAGAAGCTAAAGAAGGTTCTATCGGCCAACTCCAAGGCACCACTTAATGTGGAAAACTTGATGAATGACCGCGATGTCAGCTCGATATTAGAACGCCATCAGTTTGAAGAGCTAGCTGCCGGTCTATTTAGCCGAGTTGAACCAATAGTGCGCGAAGCATTGGTCAATGCTGGCGTTACTGCCGAGCAAGTTGATGCTATCGAGTTGGTAGGCGGCTCTATGCGCATTCCTGCCATTAAACAGCAGCTAGAGGCTGTTTTCCACAAGGAATTAAGCACTACGCTTAATCAAGATGAAGCCATTGCTCGTGGATGTGCTTTACAATGTGCTATGCTATCACCAGCTTTCCGTGTGCGTGAATTCGCTGTCCAAGATATTACGCCATATCCTATCAAATTTGCCTGGCCATCGTCCAACGACCCGCAGACTCTATCGGAGCTCGATGTATTTGCCAAGGGAAATAGCATGCCAAGCACCAAGATCCTTACTTTCTATCGTAAAGATCCGTTTGATGTTGAGGCACTTTACGTGTCATCAGACAAACTGCCAGCTGGTACTCAGCCACTAATTGGCCGTTTCAGCGTAAAGAACGTTGTACCTACCAAGGACGGCGAATTGTCTACAGTTCGTGTTAAGGCCCGCGTCAATATCCATGGCGTTGTTGTTGTAGAAAGTGCGCATATTGCTGAAGAAATTGTCAAGGAAGAAGACGAGGCCACTCCGGATCAAGCAGCACAAATGGACACGGACGACAAGTCGGCAGAAGCAAGTGCGGATGCATCATCGCCGTCACCAGCTGCCAAGAAGTCAAAGAAGACAGTTAAGAAGCACGAAATACCTGTTGTGTCTACTACGCCTAGTCTGCCAACATCGTACATTACTGAGCTGCAAGAAAACGAAGGCCAGATGCACTCAACAGATCGTTTGGTTATTGACACGGCAGAGCGTAAAAATGCTCTGGAAGAGTATGTTTACGACATGCGCGACAAGCTTGATATGCGCTACAAGGACTATGCGTCAGAACAGGAACGTAGTGCATTTATGTCCCTGCTTAATGCCACCGAAGAATGGCTATACGATGAAGGTGAAGATGCCACCAAAGTGTTTATATCGAGAAGCTAGATGAGCTACACCGCCATGGCGATCCAATTGCTATTCGCTACAAGGAAGCCGAAGAACGGCCAAAGGCTATTCGTTCTTTGCGCGAGGCTATCGACCAGTACACGCTTAATGCTTCAGGCCAGGACGCTCGCTTCGAGCATATCTCTGCCGAAGATAAGCAATCGGTAATCAACCAGTGCTTAAAGATCCAAAGCTGGCTCGAAAGCAAGCTAAAACAGCAAGATGCACTTGGTAAGGACAAGGATTCAGTTTTATACACCAAGGATATTCTCCAACAGCGCGAGGTAAGTTTTACATCATTTAAATAGCGTTATTTATTAATTTTGGGTATTATTATGGTATATTAGGCATTGGTACTCTTTGCAGCACCTATTCTTTCAAAGCCAAAACCAAAGCCAGCCACGCCTGAACCAGCTGCACCAAGCACACCTGCCGGTGAGCCAGCTCCAGAAAAAGATGCAGCAGCAGCCGATGCAACATCTAACTCGGCCGACGCTGACATGGAAGTCGATTAAAATGATGATGATGATGATGATGATGTAACTACTGCCCAGCCATCATAACTACAACTACAGCATTTGGTGCATTGTGTAGAGTTTAATAAATAAATAAAACATCATTGACGTGTTCATTTTTATTACTATTATTTTTACAAGTGTAGAAATTGCTGATATGCACGTGATCACTTGTAGATTATTATTAGAGGATTACCATCCTTGGTGACATTCATTTATTTAAACTACACCCACACAGAGAGAGAGAGACAGACAGACAGATATAATACTACCTCTTCTCCTGGACTGATTGAATACACCTTATCAAACTGTTCTACTTCCATCTAGTTGTAACTTACCTTTACTGACCAACTATTATTGCTGCCATTCAGCACTAATGGCTAACAAGCAGGATGCGCAGCTTTTTGAAAGCTACGAACAAGAATACCAGGCGATTTCGCTGACCATTGCCAACAAGGTCAACTCGCTGATTCCTAGCCAAGTTGGCGGTAAGTGAACACTTGGTATCGAAGCAGTTATCTATTTACTGACGAATTAAACTTTATTGTATATAGAACAACGCAATGCCACTATTCGTGCTACTGAGCGTGAGATTGAAGAGGCGGAAGAGATTGTAAGTAGCGAACTGTAGTATATGTTATCTGCTCATCATTAAACATTATCGCTATTGTAATATCGGTATATGTCATTGACTATAGGTAGGCCAGATGGAGTTGACACTTGGTCGGTATGCAGCACCACTTAAGGATCGGCTTAGTGGTCGACTACGAGCATCTAAAACAGATTTGATCAAATTAAAGCGTGATATGGTAGGTTCTATTAGTAGTTGAATTGTAGGCCATAGCATCCAACTGATGAGTAATGCAATTGAGTGTAGAAAAAAGTGGCTACCAAATCGAATGATCGAGTAAATCTATTAGGCCAGTCGGCATTGGGCCGTGGTCATGATGCTGATAGCACGTATCTTGATCATCGACAGCGTATGCTTGATGGCACCGACCGTCTAAATCAAAGTACGCGCCGACTAGAGGAGGGCCACCGACTTGCACTAGAAACAGGTAAATAGCGCAAATTATGATAAATAACTATATATATAACTATATATTTATTCATGTCTGGTTATTATCGATACACAGAGGCACTAGGTACAAGTATTCTAGGTGATTTGCGCTCACAAAGAGAACAAATTCAGCATACACGCGATACAGTAAGTGTAGTGTACATTTTACGTAAACTGTATTAATAAATGATCTGTTACTGGCCACCTAGTTACATGAGGCGGATTCGTATGTCGATAAGGCACAGCGCACACTCCGTGGCATGGCACGTCGGTAAGTAGTCGGCTTCTTTGATAGCACTCGTTTGTTGTTTCTATACTTATGCCATTTATTGAATAGTATGGCTACTAATCGGTTAATTACTGCGGCAATTATTCTTATATTAGTAGCATTAATTATGTTGGTGCTCTATTCTAAACTTGCGGGTTAGACAACCAGGCACAATGGCCAGCATCCTGTTATTAACAGCGATGTAAGCATTCCATTATTGTTATCAATACAGATTATTGTTGAAAAGTCCAATTATTTACTATATTTTTATTATTAATGTTATTATGTGTCATTGCTACTATATTATTTAGTGTTGTGTGTATGAATAAAAGTGTGTAAATATAAAATACAGTATTAATTGCTATTAATCAATCTATTAAACTGATTATTACACATTGCAACTCCTATCTTTCTGCCCATTTACTGACGTCATGGATAGTCTTTACATTTTGGATGGCACTCGGTAAGCTTTCTCTAATAAGGCTGACCTGAACAGTTATGCCTAGATAGAGTGAACTGACTATTGCTTCGTTATACGAATAGCAATGTTATTATTGAGAAACCTTTACGGGGTGTGGTAGATCGTTCGGTGTGGACCATTTCCGCGAGTTAGTAGAGCAGCAAGAAGGCGGTCTAGTTGAAGTGCCACCTGTATTGCGTTCACAGCGACATACTTTTGTTCATATGCTATGCGATGGAATGATCTATCTTACGATCGTTGACCGAGAATGTAAGACAAGCTTTAATTGTTACAATAATAATACTAGTTGAGGGAGTAGTAGAGTAGTAGTAGTAGTAGTAGCAATAGAAGAGTAGATGGGTTGTAGATAGAGTACCATGTACTAACCTATTATTCGTGTGTTATCTACGTGTCTATAGTATCGCCATTACTTGTATTGACATTTCTCCGACATATTTCGGATATATTTCATGATTATTTCGGTGATGTTACAGATGTCGTAATCAAAGATAATTTTGTTACTGTATACATGGTAAATAACACTTAATAATTATTATATAATAACATTAATAATATTATATATATATTATTTAGTTATTGGAAGAAATGTCTGATAATGGATTTCCATTGATGACTGAACCCAATGCATTAAAGGAAATGATACCACCACCTTCTGTTTATCAACGTGTAATGAATACAGTGGCGAGCGTAACAAAGTAAGTAGCGATTGTATTAAGTGTTGAATAAAAGATATTAATGTATTTAATTGATTGTCAATATTAGTACAACTGAGACATCACTTAGTGGCAATATATCGAGTCTGCCATGGAGAAGAGGCGATGTACGCTACTCTAATAACGAGATCTATTTCGATATTCTTGAAGATATGGATGTCATTACCGATAGGTAAGATAGCTAGTAATACAATAGTAATAGTTATTAATATAAATATGTTATTTATTTATATAGTAAAGGACATGCGGTAACAGCAGAGATATTTGGCACTGTTCAGTGCAATTGTCGTCTTTCAGGCAAGTCTATTTTAATATAAATTGATTTAAACTTACGATTATTAATCATACTATAATAATGACTACAGGCATGCCAGATTTATCGTTATCATTTACCAATCCTACACTATTGGCCGATGCCAGCTTTCATCCATGTATCAGGTGATACGAGTAGTTATAATACAAGCAATAACATTAATAACATTTACTAGATATCCAATGTTTCAATCAGATCGAGTTATTTCATTCGTGCCACCTGATGGCAAATTCAAGTTACTTCAATACCGGTAATTTTATTGATATAATTAATTAATACAGTTTATTTATTTGTTTAATAGACTACTTCATAAACTCCCATTACCAGTTATTGTTTCTCCTAGATTACGTTTGCAAAGGATAAAGGTAGTCTTTATTTTATCATATATTTTTGTTTTATAATAATGGCTATTGTAAATGTAGAAAGCCGTCTGGAGGTATCGTTATTAACACGACAAACAGGCGGTAAAGCAGTTGAGGATACCCGTTTAACTGTGCCATTACCACCACAAGCCACCAATATACACGTTAGCGCAAACTATGGCCATGTTCGCTGTGAGCCATCAAATAAAGTAAGTATTTATATTACACATATTCATTGTTACACTTTATCAATGGCCATAATAGATTATTTACTGGAATGTGGACAATATATCGGATAAGGAACGTCTACCCATGTTAACCGCCACATTTAATTGTCCGTAAGTAGTCGATAAATATTGGGGAAATATTCGCTTCGCAATCTATCATTAGCGCCGTTGGATAAAAACAATACCCACTTACACTATATGTTGGTATTTGTAGGGAGAATACACCGAAATCAGGCTATACGGCCCAATTGGACTTTCGCATCGACGGGTTTGCTGCTTCGGGTTTGCGTGTGAGTGGACTAGCATTACATGGCGAATCATACACACACTTTAAGGTAAAAAGCAAAACCGCAACCATCATGCAAGTCAAATAGTTCAACGTGCTGACTAATGAATGTTTTACATTAATTACACACACGCACTGGTATGTGAATATATCATTTAGGGACTACGAAGTATAACAAATTCGGGCCGATATCAAATACGCTTTTAAGAACACCATGCAATACACAATAGCTATTCATTGACATTGGATAGTATTGAAATAATATACTAATACAAACACTACTATAATAAACAACATTAATAGCAATTAAAATGACACATGTATATATGTAGGGCAATCCTCATCGGTATATTGTACATAAAATAGAAAAGACGTGCGCAAGTCATTTGTATGCTGTATCGACGGGCCGGCAGTATATGCGTGTATGTGCCCGCATATATGCATGTTGCAAATGTTGCGTTGGTGTGCATAAAAGTGTGACGACGATGTACGTAAAAGAGTGTAAAGACCGGAGAGGGAGTGCCATCACCATCGTTGGTACAGCGTGTAGACCATACAGCGGTAATGGCAACAACAACAACAACAATAATAGCACGACAACAACATACTACGGAAATAGCAAAGTTAAGGCACGTGCAACTAGTAAACTGCACGGGCTAAAATAATGATGGAAGAGCAAGAGGATAAAGAAAAGGAAAGCTCTGTATATATGCACGCAGTATGCATACAGGCAGAAAGGCCAACCGGCATCAACAGAGTTAAACCTTGCTGGCTACACATTTCTCTTGGAGCAATTTCCCGCATTTCGTTCAAACGAGGCCTGTTGACAAGTCGTCAAATTGGCACAGATATGTGCTTCTGGAAGGCGATGACGGCCACAGAATCGCTTCTGACAGTAGCGGCAGTCGCCAACAATCTTGACAACACGGTCCGTACAATCGCCAAAGTGACAACGACCGGTACGTCGCTTGGCCGGTGAAGCACGAGCAGTAGCCGATGCTACAAGCGATGCATCTGCCTGCTGCTTATTAGCTATTGCCGCGCCATCGGTGGCCATAGCCGAAGCTATTGCCGCAGCTGTTGTAGCATCTGTAGATGGACCAAAGGACAGTTCGCTACCTTCTTTCACGCCATAATCGGCCAATGTTCTATTGTCCTCGGACATTGGGTGGCCTTGACTAGTGAATAGAAGATGGTGGTATTGCTGTTGTTGTTGTTGTTGGCTGCTGCTGTACATCATTCATGACGGGTGATGTTGATGAAGACGATGAGGACGAGGCCGTTCGACCGCCAAGTGCAGCAATCAACTTTTGCTTAACTGCGGCAATAGTATCGGCTGCATCCAGTTCTAGAGTGACCATGCCATGGGCCAATGTCTGGATGCTTACCCGCATGCCACCGCGCAAACGCAATACCAAATGCAGTGTCGATTCCTTTTGAATATTATAGTCGGATAGTGTACGGCCATCTTCAAGCTGCTTTCCGGCAAAGATAAGACGTTGTTGATCGGGTGGGATGCCCTCCTTGTCCTGGATCTTTTGTTTGACGGCGTCAATGGTATCCGAGGACTCTACGTCAAGGTGATTGTCTTTCCCGTAAGTGTCTTGACAAAGATTTGCATGATGAACGTTGATGTGTATAGATTGGAGAGAGAGGTGTGTGTGTGTGTGTGAAAGTAGTTTCAGCACAAAAAAGACGTGGCGATAATACGAGCGAAGAGAGAATGAAAGTTTGAACGAGAGATGCTACTGGTGGTGTTGTTGTTGCTGTTGCTGCTAAGTAACGAAAACAATAATACTATTGCAGCTATTGCTATGGTTATTGCGAGTAAAAAGGAGACAGGTAAATGTATATATATATGTGTGTAGACGTGTGAAACAATCACAAGAGTAGTATGCAAATAGAACGAGAGCCTATGGACGTACAATAGTTGTGATACCGCACGAATACAGGCCGAGTCAACCGAAAGGTTTTGGCAAAAGGATGAAGGCAAGATGAAGGTTGGTTGGTTGGTTATAGTCAATTGGCGGTTAGTTAGCAGTAGCTAGAGGATATAGCAAACAAATAACAAAAAGAACAGAGCTGTTACTATTGTTATGATTGCTATCTGCAGTAAACCGATGAGAACGTGGTAGTGAAGTGAAAGTAGTGGTGGTAGTAGTAAAGTGGTGGTGCAGTAGTGACTGGTAGTGGTAGAGTGAAAGCGAAACAACAGCGGCAAGTAAACGAGAAAGAAAGAGAAAGAATTGTGACCACTCCCCAGACCGGTCAAGATAAATGATGGCTTTAAATAGTTAACTATTTTGGGGGACTGATGAATGTGAGTAAGTGTGAGTATTTGTGTGCATTGTGTGTGTGTGTGGATGAAAGTAGAAATTGAGAGAACAACAGCGTAATTCGTTTTTGTGTGCGTGTGTGTGCAATGTGAAGGAACGGAGTTGATGTGTCAGCTGGTGTCCAGGTGATGCCATTGATAATGACGATGATAATGGCATGTTGAAATATGTGGTATTTACTAGACTAAAGGTAAAAAATTGAACAAATCCATAACAGTAATAAACAAGATGCTTATTAATAGAATTGATACAACTATTGCGTATTGTTAATGAATTAAAACCGATGAACAAAACAATGGATTATTCATCATAATAGTAATGAATGACGATATAGGATGGATTAACAAATGATGGTCAAATACTACTAATTATTACTAATAGAAAGATAGTAGGCAAGTGACTAATGTTATTGGCGAGTGGCATTGGCATGGCGTACTTCTAGTGTCGGATGCTGTAGATCGTCATTGTTGTTTATTGCTTTGCTCTACTCTTTGCTCGGTGAATCTACTTTGGGACAACCATTGCTTATCGGTCGGCTATTCTTGGCGTTGCATAACAAATCCTCTTTCTCCTCCTCCTCTTCCTCTTTCCTCCTTACTTTAAACACGTGGCTGCAATCACTTCAAAAGGATAATAACGCGTGTATTGTTTAACAAAATGACTTTGCAGTGACAATGGCCACTAATTTTGGCTATTGTTGATGTCTTTTAGCACCTACAATCGAGTAAAAAGTGTTGTTCTAACAAACCGATTCATGATGTCATTATGGCCACCTTTTCTGTGCCAAGATATTTAGACACTATTGGGTTTAGATGTAGTGTAGCATAGGCCTTTTGGATAGATGCGGCTGCTGTTGTTCCGTAAATCCATTCGTCCATTCATTTAACCGTACATAAAACCACATGTAGACAATGGCAGAAGGGGTGATTATCATAGCCATAGCTTTGATTATCGTCGATAGACAGCCATAACCAATGATAGTGGTAGTGACACTGATTATAATGTCTGTCAGTTATAACAGTATTGTCACGTGTCGATCAACTAGTTTAATCTTTAACAATGTGTTATTTAATTTATAAATAGTTTATGTTTATTGATAAAAGGGCTATTTGTTTTTAAAGATCTATTGTTTGTGCATGCAGTTATGCCAATCAAATGAATGGCATTCTTGATGGTTGTGTTGATGAAACAATTGTATGACCCAAACTTGTATGGCAATACACACACACATACATACATACTCATTACATTGCACTCACTCCTTGGCATATCCTTCTTTTATAATTTTTATTTGTTTAACACCATACTAAAGCACACTAGACTTGTGCTTATAGAGTGCACAAGTGTAAATGTGAGTATAATGAAGAAATGTGACTGGTCATAGGTGGAGCAGTCACTGGTTAGTATCACCTTGACTGCCATGCGGCTCACCTTATTGTTGCTACTGTTATTGTTGCTGCCATCACTGTTATTGTTATAACACCCATTATCTATTCCCATTGATTCATTGATGTTAACTGTGTAAATGTCTCGTGTCAAATTGTAACTATTGCTGTAATACCAATGACATACCTGCAAAGCACTTTTCAATGTCCATTGTACTTACCTATGCCTATAGAACACGTCAATGATGCTGGAAATGGCGTTTGGATGATCACCTGACCAGCCTGATTCCGGATTGTCCCGAGCATCCCATTCTTGGATCAAAACTTGTCTAGCTAGATTAGGTAGACAACGTAGTAGCTTTGGTTCTATTAACACTAGAATAAACACTAATTAACAATTAAATAAAATATATTTGTTAGTTGTATTTGAAATTAACTGTAAGTTTGTATTACAATAGTGTGCAATAAAGCATGTGTTTAAAAACACTACAATAATGATTGTTGTTATTGTCACAAAAGGGGAACCAATAGAATAGAGGCATGGAAACGATTGACCATTATCCCCCTTTTTATTTTACTAAGTAAACTGTAGGTAATTTGGTACATCAGTTGTTATAAATTTATAAAATACTATTTTGTTGTGACATTATATTAAACTACTATAGTAATAAGTCCGTATTTTCTATTCTTACAATAAACAATTCATTGTATATTAAGTTGGTTGCTAATATTTTGTAAATAATTGATAAAACATTTGAATTGTAATTTTAACTACAAGTACGTACCATTTATTACTATACCTATTAATACAATACTTCTCAAATATATAAAGCAAGTGATTAACCTAATAAATATTATGCGTATAAATAAAACAATCTCATTACTGCTTATTTGAATCTATTGTAAATAATTAGCACTGGTTTATGAATAATAATAATGATATTTTACATATGTCGTGACCACTACCAGAATGAATGACAAAATGTGTTTCTATGTAAACATAACTATCTGGCCATTACTTGTATCACCATAGAGTTACATAGTTATATATAGATATATATAGATGCTTAATAAGATATTTATTTTTAGATAGAAATAGATTCAAACTACCAAGATACAGGTATTTGCAAGCTTGGCGTTGGATTAACAATTAATTTTATCTAGTAACCAATCGGTAGCAAATATGCATATTCCACGTTAACAACAACACCGCTATGACGTTTAACATCGCATGTTGAATAGAGATGCGTACGGCTTTAGAAGGTGTATAGCATGGCCGCTATCGTCTCCTACTATTGCCACGCATCAGCAAGGTGAGAGAAAGATTACACGCGTAGGAGAAAAGGGGAAAATTGATATGCAAAAGTGAACGTGGTGCCCCTTTAAAATGCATTTCATTCACGTAGCTTTTATTGCGTTAAGACTTGGCTGACCTAATTTCCATCGTTTGTAGTACGCTGCAGGAAGAGAAAGAAGGTGGGAAAAAAAGGAGAATACGCATCGATACCTTCTTTTTAGCTATTGCGTTAGTTAACACGGCAAGTGTGCTTTACTCTACGCACAAGGTTGGTACATTGATTGCGATAACGATAATGGCAGTTTTGATTGGTAGCAGTATCATCATTCAGTATTGGTATTTGACATGCCCAAGCCTAGTAGACATTGAATTGCATAGATTCCTAGCATTGCATCGAGGAGAAGGTACATGAGTGGGATTATACGTGCGTCGATGCGTGGGGGTAAATACATACACACACTCTCTCTCTCTTTTACTATCTCCTCTCTATAGCAAACAAAAATAGTATTGTTTTGTTGCAGTATAGTTGAACCGAGTTGCATCAACATGCATCGGTAGAAATGATAGCAATGATATAGTTGGTTTGCGCATGCGCGCGTGCGTGCGTACACACTCCTGGTTTTTCTCACTCACTTAATCTCGCTCTCTTTCACTTGCTTGCTTGCTGCTTTCAAATGTTGCCGATACGCGTGCACGTCGACTACATCAGAAAAGATGCATCTAACGTTTCCAAACATCTACATACACATACATAATTTGCACGAGCACCTCCTGACAGTATCGTGCACTTTTCCGAACACCGGGCCATCGGCGATAATTGCAACGCAGTCGCGCACAAGGGCAATGACGTTGCGGAACAGACCACAATGCGCACATGCACACAGTATGACTAACGACAACAATCACAACAAAGCAGTTACGATAATTATCATAGCAATGATAGCGAATAATAATAGCTTCAATAATAATAATAATAATAATATAACAATAATAACAATGATAATTATAATAAGCATTGGCATTATTTAGTTGTGATAGCGTTTTTGTTGTTGTTTTTGTTGTTGTTATTGCTTGCATGATAACTATTATCATTTTCTAGTTGTGCTGCACGTAGAACCTGCAGGTGTTTTTCTCTCTCTCTCTAATTCTCTATTTCTCTCTTACCTCTGCCTCTACCTTTATCAATTTAACTGTAGTGGTAGTAGCAATAGCCTTGATCTTGTATTGCTCGGCTTATTATTGTTTGGTCGGTAGATAGCATACGTGTACTAATAATAGTTGCCGTCATTATCCCGGCGGTTATCGTTGTCGTCGTAGTGCATATTCACTGCTCTCTCTCTCTTTCTCTCTGCCTCTGTCTTTCTGCCTTCTGATAGTCGAATTATTATTCTCAATTTAATATAAAAGCCCCTTACCTCACTTGCGAGCGCTTGGCCGCAGCCATCATGATCGACATTGCAATTCTACACAGCTTCATTTGAATGTTCTCTTCTTAACATTGCGCTACTTGTTTTGCTATTTCTTTTGCTTATTTCTTGTTAACTTGTCGAACATACAAATCACCATTATCCACCCATTACCATCATCTTCATTCTATCATCTTTATCTTCTATTATCTATAACAACACACATAACACACAAGCACAAGCACACCAAAGCGTACTCATATCTGCTATTGACGGTGATATTGCTTCGTATACGGGCTATATATGCTTATTGTAAGTTTTAAACATTTAAAAACAGTAATTTGCGCTTTTTTTTATCTTGATTCTTTGAATACATTTTTGTACAACATCGGAATCATTATTACTGCTACAATTACTATTACTGTTACAATTACTATTATTAGCCTTATTGATCTCGATTCTGAATTACTCATTATTCTGCTCTTTGCTCTTTCTTTACTATATTTTCTTTATCTTGGCGTGCACAGTTCATTGGTTTATTTGTTTATTTATGCTATTGTTCATAGCTATTTATAAATCCCCTTTTAGCGGTATATTATTCTCGGCAGTACTATTACCGGTTGTCATTGGTAATTTCGTCGCATTATTATCTATTGCGTTTTCTTTTTGTCTTCCATCAAGACATTACGCCTTTGCGGGCCTGATCTATTCTATTCTATTATTACTATCATCTTTATTCTTTATTCAAATTGGCCTATTTGCCCTTTACTGTGTCGCTTGTTCGTGTAGTTTGAGTAGACAACGAACAAATCATTGCATACCTGCTGCACTACAGGACTAGTAATTGATTGTTGTTGCTGCTGCTTCCATTGAGCCGCCGATCTCGAAAGTCATTTGAAATCAACTGCAATCGCTTTGCGCATTTCCTTACCAATCTATTGCCAAATACTCACATCAGTGTACATCTTTTTACGTCTAGCTTGCACATCTACCATAGCCATTACCAGCCAACCATACAGTCCACCAGAACTACTCTATCAACAACACCGATATTGCCTATTTGCATCGGCAAGGTTCCATTGGCAAATATATAGATAGATATATTGGCTGCTGCGTATAGTAACCGAATTCTGGGTAAGTAGCAGTCATTCTGATCATTTTATTCATCTACCCAAGGTGTGGGGTATACAAATACACATACACACATCGACACATTGAGTTGCATCACTCGCCTATTTTGGGATGTGGTGGCTGTTACTGCTGCCATGCCCATTATGGCCATTGATTCCACACACCACACCACACCACCACAACATTTGAACATTTGAACATTTGAACATTGAACATTTGATACCCGCGTGCAGCAAAGGAGGCTCATGCGCAGACTCCCACATCAATTCATTTGTTGGGCACATGATTTTTGTTACTGCATGCAGATACTGTTGTCAAACAACAAACGCACTGCCACCGTCATGTTCAACGCGTACGCGCGCGCCTTCCTTACCTCGTCCAATCGCTGACCATCCTAAATTGTGGTCGTAGGTTAAATTTTTGTTTTATTGTCCAGTCATACATGCATCTGTATGAGTAGACCGCGTGGGTGGGTGGGTGTGCCTCCACGCCTTCATAGGCCATGCCTGCACGCAAATGCCGGGGCGATGATCTGCGCAAACGCTCTTTCCCATTTCATGCCAGCTGTATCGTCATTGTTGCTTCACCTTGATCTTCTCTATTTACGTGCTGTTGTGTTAACACGTGTGATTTCGATCTTTATTGTGATAACGGCTATTGAGTGGCTTTACATTTTATAATTATAAGTGTGTGTGTGTAATGATGTAAGGATTACAAATAGATAGTGAATCAAATGATTTGTGTGGTTTATAAAGTTGGCAATAATAATATTCAATAATGTAATAGTACAATGATACAATGGCGATTATAATGCTAATGATAAATGACTATTAATTATAACATCGGAGTTCATTGATATTACTATTTTTACTATAATTAGTATTAATATTACCATTATCGTAGTTTTCATTAGTGTCATCATTATTGACACACAAAGTTTATCATTGATTTTACAAACATTGTTGCCATGAAGGTGTGCTAGCTATTGACTAAATAGTTTTGCCGTGCTCTTATGGCCATGTCTCCCCTTTTGAACTATTGACGTCGCGTAGATCTATCGTTGCTGCTGCGGCCATTGCTATTAGTGGCATGGCTGTGATTATTCTCAGCAATGGCACTAACCTCATGAGCGGCATCGACCAGCTGCATTGGCGCGTACGCACGTGTACGGCAATTTCACTTCTGCTTCTTGTATTATGTTTATCCATTAAATCACACGTTATACGCCTACACTCACCTTGTACATTGGGCCTAACCCCGCTTGCTTACGCTCTCTCTACTCTCTGCTCTACTCTACCCTCTCTCTCTACTTCACTCCTCTCTGTCAGGCACTTTCTTCTATCTCTGTGTGTGTTTTTGCTTCTATCGTTCCTTCTATTCTTCTACAGCTATTGCCTATCGTTTGTCTTCTATTCTTTATTGTTTGTTTTCATCCATCATCGCCACCGTCGCTCCTCTGTCACTTACTGCGTGATTCTCCCTAACTTGCTGTAATTGCCTCCTTTGCCTGCTAGCGCCTGGTTTGCCACGTGCATCAAAGATTGATATTTCTTGAACTTACGCAACCTGTTTTCGCACATTCTATCGACTAAACAAATTTGTTCTTGATATTCCGGAATTGTGAAAAATCTACACTTTCTATTTTCACCATTGTTTTATAGCTCTTGTTTAAAGCGAGTGGTTATTAGAGTCCAAAATACAAAAAAATACCACGTCACTAACGCGTCAACCTATTGTTTACTGGGTTGCTTTTTTTAGATTGAACTTATTGTCACTGTCTATATTGAGTTACACACTGGGCGCTCTGATCTTAACAACACTGCTACAACTACTACACTACAACCACCACTACAAACACTACAGCATCAAGTTTTGACTGTCAACGACCCGTCTATAGTCGTTTTATTTCTTGGAAGCACTTATAGAATTTACTGTCACTGCCATTATCAAAGCAGTACTTACACTTACACTTGCCAACACTTACTACTGCTATACAGTCGCTATAGCCAAAGCACCATACCTTCAAGCTATTCAAAACTTATTTAGACGTTTTTGATATGGCACATCTTATGGATAGTACACTTTCGATGCAGACTGTTAGTCAAATGCTAAAAACCGAACCAATGGAGCCCGAAGCTGTGCTTAAACTATCGAGTCTTGGACTAGAAATTAAAAAAGAGTGCAACAATATGAATGGCCTGACCACCGCCGAATTATTCGGCACTTCACCGGCCAACACACTGGCCTCGGTGTGCGAGGATAGCTGTTCGGCCTCCGAGAGCTCAATGCCCCCCACACCAACCCGTATCGGCTTCTCTGAGCTACTAGATCCTACGGTTATCCGTCTTGACGATTCTTGCTGGCGCCAAATTGCTTCGGTTACGGGAGAGAATGAACCGCAAGATACAATTAATACGCCTATTAGCAATTACTGGTCTACTATGCCCGTTAATGTCTCTGAGGCCATAGAAGTGCTGGCTAATTGCTCGCCCCTCCCGCCTGCTGCCAATCCAGTAAATGCGGCGGCTGCTGCGGCCGCGGCTGCCGCTGCCGCTATGATGACCTCATCGGCTGATGTTACCGGTCATAGCATGAATAATGCCACAGCAGCAACGGCTGCCACCACTGCTGCTGTTGTTGCCGCTGCAAATGATATGCCATTATTTATGAATTTTGGCACGTCAGTTGATCTTTCACATTATCCACGATCAATGATCCCCACCGTGACCAGTGGATTTACCGCAGCCGATATGATGTCAACAGCACCATTTATTGATCCCAAAGAAGTAATTCCCTGCCCAATTATGCCCCAACACCATAATTACTTGCTGGCCGATAATACTCGCGAGATGGAGATTGAACGTACAGCCGAGGATCTAAGCCGTGGTCTTAACATTGCCGACCAATCACCAAGGCTTGTATCGGCTTTTTCTGCTTATTACGAAAGCGGCCACTTTACTGAATTGCCACCCCCTGGCACGCCAGTTCTACGCGATTTATCAAATCATTCGGGATTTCCGGTATTCGATGCTACTAATGCCGCTAGTGCTGCAGCCACTGCAGCTGCTAATGATTTGCTAGGTGCGCATCAAATCCCCGTAGAGTTTTGCTTCGATTCAGCATCTGGTCTGCATACGATGCAACAACAACAACATGATCAAGATGTATTCTTACAACATGTTCAAAACTCTCATAATTATCATGAAATACTAGCACAACAAGTATCTGGATTTGACTTGGGCGTGCAAGGTCTACGTACACCTCACGATTTAATGGAAGAACACCACCACCAACAGCATCATCACCATCACCATCACCAACAACAGCAGCAGCAGCAGCAGCAACAGCACCATCATCAGTTCCAACGAACCAACAACTTATTTGCCAATATCGGTGAAGTGGCTTCTTCCGAACAACAAGCAGTCGTGGCCCGTAATGCCCAACTTAAGAAGCGTGCCGTCCACTCTACCACGGCTAGTGGTCGTATTGGCAAGCGTATGCTACGTGGCGACGACAAGAAGCGTGAATGGATCTGCCTTGAATGCCATCGCGCTTTTATGCGTAGTGAACATCTAAAGCGTCACATCTCTTCCGTCCATACTGATTCAAAGCCATTTACGTGTACCGAACCAGGTTGCGGTAAGATGTTTGCCCGTAGCGATAATCTACAGCAACATCATCGTACGCATATGCGTAAGGCTCTACGTCCTGGCAAGAAGCAACGTGCTGCTGCTGCCGCCGCCGCTGCCGCCGCCGCCGCTGCCGCCGCCGTCTCCGTAGTATCCACGCCCTCGCCATTGACATCATCCTCACTGGCCCATTTCCCACAAGGTGCACTCTTTCTAACTGGCAACTAGCTCTCATTTATTTGTGATCTGTTAGATAAAGTATAACATGTCACTACATTCTACTGATCACTCGCTCACTCGTTCATTCATAATTCTTTTATTTCATGATAATTATAATACTGTTCCTTATATTATAATAATCCTATTAACTATTTGCTTTCTCGTTTATGGCAATTGCCTTTTACTTGCCCTTTCTTCTCTATTCATTTATTCATCTATCTATCTATCTATCTATACACTTTTCTTTGTACCCGGCTGTATTGGTCGGTTTTCTTTAGTTGCTGTCACTTTTCTTCTTTCCTTTCGTTTGCGTATGCATTTCTAGCCTTGATAGTTGATGGATAGTTTTGTATGGATAGATGTATGCATACAATATCTATCTATTCATTTATCTATTCATTTATCTAGCACTTTTTGAATTAATATTCGATACTGAGCCGGCACTCTATATCATCGTCTATATCTTTGCTAGTTTACACCTTACCTCTTTTCTCTGCCATTTTAGAGGAGCTGCCCTTTTGTGCACTCTGGCCGACGGATGTTGTCGTTTCTTTTGTAGCATGTATGCATCGAGCATTGCTATACCCTCTTCTTCTTTTTCTTCTTCTTCTTCTTCTTCTTCTGCAATAGCTATTTTACTATATACGCATCAATCTACACTTATGGTATATACACAGTTGCGTATTATAATAATCATTCTCCACCTACTTGGACTTTTTTGGCTTTAAATGAACTTTTTTGTTAAAAGCGCTACTATGACTACTACCACTACAATTACACTACTACTACCACTACTACTACTCTTTAAATGGCATCTATAGGCATTTTCCTTTAAATGGATACCTTGCCAGGTTGGCCATCTAGGTCTTGATTATTATTACACTATTATTACAATTACAATGCTATTATAACTTTGACATATGTTAATTATAAAGGTTGGCCACGTAACGAACATCATCCTACGCCGTTTCCATCACTACCACTATTCATTTTATTTTATACATTGTCTATGACATCCATACACAACTACATACATACACACACGTAAACGACATTTACACCTTCCATTCTTGATCGCTTCTTCTAACACTACGCGGTATTTATCAACATGTTCTGCTCTTGTTTCCTCTTTTCCTAGGCCATCGTATAAGTTCGTTGGCTTTTTTGTACTCTCAGTATAACTATACGTTACAACCATATCATTCTAACTAGTGTTGCAAGTGTTACAAGTGTAAAGAAAGTGTGTGTGTTTGTACGTTTATTTGTAGCTATAGATCGAGAGGTATAAAATAGTAATATTTGTTAGACTTGAACAATTACAATCTTTTGCTTTCACGTCTTTATTTTGTTGATAATTGCTTGCTTCACTATGTTTGCCACCGCACTTCGCCGTCAATTGACACGTTCTTGTACGCAGCGCTTCTATGTGCAGCCACGAATTGGTGCTATTTTTTTGCGCTCATTGAGTTCACAATTTACATCCAGTCCAAGTAATAATAGCGCACTATCAAGCGAAGCGAGTCGAGAAGTAACACGCTTAACGTATCATTCGCGTAAACGAGGCATTCTAGAAACAACGCTTATTCTATCGCGATTCGCTGAAGATCACTTGCCCTTGTTATCAAGTAGCGATCGTGCCGATTATGAATTGCTTATTATGTCTAACGACTGGTCTGAATGGGACCTGTATCACTATTTGACCGCCGACGAGCATCGTCTTGACGCACCAGACGAGGTACGCGCCTGGCCAGTCTTTTGGAAAATACGTGAAATGATAAAACAAGAAGGCGGTGTTGTTGCCCGTTCATTACAATAAATAGCCCGTGTAATAAACGAATAGTAACAGCAACAATAATAAATGTTAGTAATAAGCAGTAGTAACAATGACAACATTAATCAGGTGTAATAACAACAATATGCATCTTAATATTATAAGCAGTAATTAATGGTTAAATAGAACTTAATTCTTTTCATTATATATTCACGAAAGTAGAGTACGTATTATTATTATTTCTACGCACTAAAAGGCATCAAGTGTCAATTGCTTAGCAACATCTGTTGTTTCTACAAAGTTGCAAAACTCTTCAAAGCTAATATGACCATCACCGTCCTTGTCTGCCTCCATAATTGTCTTATCGACAATCTGCTGTAGTTGCTGGTCCTTTAAATTGTTGCCAACCATCATTTTAAGTACTAGAAATAATTCACCATTTGAAATAAAACCATCACGATCCATATCGTATACTTTAAAAGCATCTAATGGTATTCAAATTAATTTACTGAATTAATACATTTATTATAGCCACTTACAGCGTAATTTCTCCATTTTGTTACTATTAACACTAAATACACTTAGACCGCGGATAAATTCCTGGAAATCAACATCACCGCCACCGTCTTCATCGAATATAGCAATTAGTCGAGAGGCGAGTGGATTACCAGCAATCTGAGGAATGGCAAGGAATTCATCTTTGTCAATACTGCCACTGCCATCTTTATCTAGCTTGATAAATCGCTTGTACAAACGCTGAACTTCGTCTGCCGTGACTAGATGAAGTGTGGTTAATATAATAAATACGCGAGATGAAGCTTAGTATTATTGACTTACAGTTGGTTGACTGGACCATATTGTCCAGCATCTGAGTTGACGGTGTATTGCCCATGATGGTAGTAGGTGTAGTGAGAGAGTGACCACGACGAAGTAAGGCGATCAACGATAGACGTGCAGTAGCAGCGTCAGAGATCGATAAAGAGGAGGAAGAAGAAAAAGAAGAAGTGACGGTAGGTGAGGACAAAGAGCGAGATGAGACGGGCGAAATAGCAGTAGCAGTAGCAGCAGCAGTAGCAGCAGTAGTAGAAATAAGTGTATTGGTAGTACTAGTAGGAGTAGTGGCAGTGGTGGTGGTACTAAGTAAAGTAGTAGCTGGGAAAGGATTGGAAAGGCGGCGTAAAGTTGGTTCACGAGGCTGAGATGAACACACGATCGGCAACGAATCGCGATAACGACCACGATATGTAGAAGTAGAAGTAGACGTACTAGAGGCAGAAGAGCAGGCGTGGCAGTGAGAACGTGTTGTGGCGTGGCAACAATAAAGATGACGAGACGCTACGCCGTCTAATGAGGTACCCACTACTACTTCTCGGGCTGTAGTAGCCGTAGTAGCACTAGTAGTTGTAGTGACGACAGACGTTGGCGAATCTGTTACTTGTTCGTCTCTGTACTCTCCCTCTTTTACTTTAATAGCTTCTACAGTGGTGGTGGTGGTGGTCGCTGCTACTGCTCCCGCTTCTGCTACTGCTGCTACTGCTGCTGCTTCTTCGTCAGAAGCCACTGGTCGTTTACGCTTATTTGAAGAAAGAATCTTGAAGGTCGCCGATAAACAGCGTAGAAGTGAGAAGAGGAAACACAAACCAATAATTCTCACCAATCGCTAGTGTTCACTGCAAGCACACCCACACTCTTATAACAAATAGATGCCACCATATTAATGTTAAATAATATGACCTGGTCAAGTTGGGGGCATTGTTGATAGAACGACTAAATCGAAGATTCGATTAATTCTACGCTGTAAAGTATCAATTTGATTAAAATGGATTAAAATGGCCATTGTTGTTATAGTAATATAAAACTATACTATTTTATGATGTATGATGATTTATTAAGCTATTACTGACTATATCTCAATGGACTGTGTAATCTATACACATACATTAAAGCGTGGGTCGTTGTAGTTTAAAAAGATAAACAAATAGAAATGTTAAATTCAATGACGTGCTAATGAATAGAAAGAAGTGTACGTAGTTAGAAAAGCCATTAAATACCTACACCGAGAAGAGGCGATATCGGTGAACTAGGTAGTGAACTTGAACGAGCATCTCTACGGGCTGCCAACATTGTGGCACGACGTTCACGCATACGTTCTGTACGATACCGTTCATAGAGTACTTCAACGGTTGTATCACGTAGTAATCGACGCTGTGTTTCAAGTAACAGTGTACGTAATACGGCTACATCACAATGTGTTGGATCCATCACCATTACATCGCCCCATGGATAACGACGACCCAGAAACGGTTCAGTGGCTGGCTGTTGTTGTTCACTTGTTGGTCCTTCATGTTTTGCTGCATGTCCATTGCCTTCAATCTTGGGAGATACACTGTCATCATTAGTTTCAGTGGATGTTGTATTAATATTTCATTATTAGTATTGGTAGTAGTGGTGTCTGTAGTATTAGTAACGTTTCATCATGGTGGCCATTAATTGCACTTTTAGATGGCGTTGTTTCAACAGTTGAATCTACTTCATCTTCAGTTGTTTTAACATCGCCATTGGTTGATGTTTCAGCGACTGATGTTGTATCTGCCGTAATGATAGATTCTTTTCTGGCTTTCTCTTTAGTACTTGTACCATCTTCATCTTCATCTTCATCTTCATCTTCGCTATCTTCGCTATCTTCACTATATTCAGAAATAGCTCTCCTTCTTCTTCACTATCTTCATCAGTAAATAGTTCAATATCATTGGCTAGATCGTCGTCATTAGCCGATGCTAATTCTTCTTCCATCGACATAATAGTAAATGGAATAAGACGACGCAGAGCAGTTGACGATAGACGTAATGCTGCTCCCTCGTCGTTCTCCTCTTCTTGGTCGCCATCTTCGGACAACTCTTCATCTTCATCATCCCATTGAGGAAATTCATAGATACGAAGACGGTGAGCACGGATATCTTCGCGAATAGCCCGTCTAACACGACGCATACGCTCTACGGTTAGTGTATCCGCCTTGGCAATAACGGGAATAACGTTGACTCGTTCGCATAAACTGCTAATAACTGAAATATCTACAGGCGCAGACCAGCATGCGATGGATCGAGGAAGTAGAGACATGCGTGCAATTGGCGATGTAATGCTTTTGGATTGCGCTTAACACGTGATTCCTATTCGATGTATATTAATTAGATGGATAAATGCGTCAGTAAGCATATACGCTGTATGCCTACACGGCATTACTCTACTTACCTCGATAAGACGGGCATCAAATTGATTTTCGAGAAAAGTAATAAGTAGGCGGCACTGTTCGTCTACGGTGCCGTCATCGACGAATCCAGGCGTATCCACCATTGTAAGGCCAAAGCGGTCGTTTGCTTCGTCAACCACCATGGATACTTGGTTAATACGCGTGGTGGGACCATCGTGGAAGCTTTCTGGCGTAGGCAGTGGCTCATCCGACGATGGGGCCGACACATCAAGTGTACGTAAGAATGTGCGTAAAAATGCAGATTTGCCAAGTCGAGATGCACCAGCCACCATAAAGTTAAACTGGTCCAGCAAGTTCTTACGACGAATAGCTCTTGGTGCCATGTGAATAATAAAAAGTGAGGGTAGGCTGTGGGGATGGCAGTGTTTAAACGGCGATAGTTGACGTATGAACAACAAAGTAAATATTAAAGGATCGGAAGGGTGCAGGACACAGTATAATTGCCGTAAGCTAGTTACGAGAATAGGAAACAACAGTAAGTTTGAGCAGTAAAGAGAAGAAGAAGAAGAAGAGGAAAAGGAAGAAAAGAGAGATGACAAAGTGTGAAGTAAGTAGGTAGGTAGGTAAGTATAGGTAAGTAGAGGAAGAAGAGTAGCGCTAGAATAGAGAATAGTAACAACAACAGTAACAACAACAAAGATCAACGTGGAAATGATGTAGTGTTGTTACTGTTAGTGACCATCATGTCTGTTCAGTCATACATTGAGTATGGGAACAACACATCTCTTCCCTTGTATGGCTCGACCTCCACGGCCCATCATTATTCTAGTTCCAGTGTGACTGAGTCTGAGGGCATGTGGCACTACAACCAATGAACTCTTCTGCCTTGTACACGTGTGGTCAATCGATGTAAGGGCAAAAGGCTTAACAAAGCACAACAATAACCACACCGACATTACAAATAGTGTAATGTACGCCATTTTAGACAATTAGTCGATACTTTGCATTAATATCAATAGTATATTAGTGTAGTGTAGTGTAGTGTGCTGTAAGTCAGATAGCCAAATATAATACTACTTGCCATTTATTTGTTCATTCCATTGCTTAGACAGGTCAGTGATCGGAACGTGCACATGATACACAGCGTGTTGTACTCACGAGGGTCACTTTTATTGATGTAATACCCGTTATTAATGATTATAACTATAATTACAACTATAATCATGGTACTTGTACATCATGTGGCGTAATACCATGTGTATGTATCTGTTGTATGTATCTATGGTTTATTGTATAGATTGGTTGTCTACATCAAGGCCATCAACTATCAAATCAAGCTGAGATGATACTTGCTAGTCGGTGTTGACACGCGGTATTTAAATCATGCCCCTTTAAGTAGTATTGTACCTGAATTACTATGTATAGTATACAGGTATTTATAATTAGAACTAAAGAGCTTGTATACTTGCCCATACAATAATATCAAATGATTTGCTTAATAAAGAAACAAGTATAGAAAAGCACGAGTTGAATTTATATTATTAATATAGCTATAATAGCTAGTAGAAAGACGGTTAATTTACGCCAAGGTTATATAAAACAATAGACGCAAGGTACTCATTTCCTATACAATTCTTTTACGTTCTACTCGAGTTGACAAGTTGCAACAATAGTAAAAGATATTCATTAGTTGTTAGTAATATTAAATTAGCCAATATACAGTAATTACACTTATTTAATACAAATGATTCTAAATCGTATTTTTATAGTAAAATACAATTATACTACTTACAATAATGATCAAATACAAATACAAATGGTGTAATTAACATTTTATCTATGCTGATGTGTTACTTTTTTTTTGTATTAATCATGCTTCTAATTAGCCTATAATATGCCTATTTTAAAATAAACAGTTTTATAGACACTGCCAAGGTGATCTACCATTGGTTCTTGCCTAAAGAATGGTGCACATCTTGTTAACTAATAACAATAGTAATAATAGTAATCGATTTTAAATAGAATCGATTGAAGTAAAAATAGTTATGTGACCTAGAAATAGAATAATAGGCCAGTTGCATTCGTTGTTCTCCATTACCACTCGTCACTTTCAATTAAGCCCTTTAGCCATCGTGAGAGATATCGACCTAGTCTTTGTTTTCTCTATCTATCTATCTATCTAGTGGCTTTTGCTTTTGTTTTATCCATTTACGCTTTGATTCCTATTGCTGTTACTACTGCCACTACTGCTTCTACATTTACTACAGCACATCTATACTGGCCAGCTAGTTTCATCTCTCCTCGTTGGTCCCTATACTATGAACCGACGTTCGACGATAGAAGACCCTGCTAATGCGGTCGGAAACGGGCTCTGCCCACCCCACCCAAGAAGATAAGTCAAGAGAGCTGTATCGCTATGTATTGCGGTGTGCTCTATTGAACACAGAGGCCATTGGTCAGGCGGGAGTAGCAGTGGCCAACAATGCGCCTCAACACCACTCTCCTACGCGACCTCAATTTGCATCTGATTCCTTACAAGCATCGAGTGGTCAGCGACCGGTCTCTTGGAATATTAGTCCATCTCAACGAGTTAACGCTTTTCTATCTGATCTTTTGCAACAAGCGTCATCATCGTCACATAACGATCCTTCTCAAGTATTGACTAAAGATTTCTTGCGTAAATTCCGCAAGCGATTTACTCGTATTTACGAAGGAAAGCGCAATGCCTTGTCAAGTTCAGACCCGCGCATTGCTTATACACTTACCAACTTTGCGGTAACGACTATGAAGTCGCAAACATTTAAGGATCGCATGAGTAGAAATAGCACAGTGGCCTTTTTGATGTCTGAGTTTGTTAATTATGCGGGAGAAGTAGGACTGTTACAGCCCATGGCATATATTCAAGTCATGGCCAACGAGTCCATTGACTGCTTAAAGTATGAGTGTATCGGCATACCGTATGTCGGTGCCATGATCAAACAGTATGAAGACTATATGCGAGAAATGAATGCACAGACTCAGAGTGATAACGATACAGCATCTGCACCATCAAGTGGACCAAGCAACTCGAATGGCCGACGTATTTCAGAAAGTGACCACGCCGATACAAGTGAAGTCTATTTTCACGACCGCGATGGCCTTGTATCGTGGACACGGCAAGTATTAGGCGTGAGCGTTGAAGACCATGAGCGTACGGCACGTAGTCTACGCGCCTCGTGTACACCAAAGGTAATAGCAAAGCAATAAGTGTTAATGCTAGCATAGCTGTAATGTACTAATGCCAAGCATGTTTATGTGACGGGTCTATTCTATATTAATGATGATGATCTAGGCAGCAGTAGAGGATTTAAAACGCTGTTTGGCTGCTTTAGAACACGATAATCACCCGGCGATTAAGCCAAGTGATTTTCAAGATCCTGAACTGTATAGTCAATGGAAGAAGCGTGAAGTGCAGCAATTGAATCAACTTATTGCTCATAGTGTGACAGCTGACCCACGTCTATTGCAATCATCAGGCTCTGGTGGATATGCACCAGGTCAACAGCGTGAATTTGCCACTGCAGGTGGATCAAATACCGCTGTAAGTAATAATTTTATTGATAATTTAATTTGATTAATTTAATTTAATTAGGATCCGCGTAATCCAACCTATAATTTTATCCCCCCATCACCGGGCGAGTGCTATAAAATGCTTGTTAGTGTATGTATGGATTCAGAACTACAATTAAGTGGCACAACACCACCAGACCAACGTGTATTATCGGCTCGTTCATTAAATCTTATTAAGGAATGTGGTGTTCGTTGGCGATTAGGCGCTACTTTTCGTGATTTGGCGTAAGTAATACAACTAGTAATTAGTATAGCTATATAGACTAATAATATATATATTACATTTACAGTATGATTGATATTCTATGTCTTAATCTTGCTAAAGAAATGGTTTGTATTGAACATGTTAGCGATGGATTTGCCACAATGTACAAAAATGCTACAAGAAATGCTTACAAATTATGGTCAAATACTGATGTAAGTTTATTATAAATTATGGTATTGTTTAATGACCTGTGTATGCTATAGCGTCGCTATCTATTTCAAATACACGTTCGACTTAATCGAACACTGCTTTCAATGCTTACCGCTGCCTTGAATGCGCCTGAAAACACATCAGTGGATGAATTGTCACCACTTTTATTTATGCTCGACGATATTCATGAAGATGAAAATTTTAGAATGGCCCATCCCGACTTACAAGGCTGTAGAAATGAAGTAAAAGACGCCATTGAAGTAGGTAGTTTACATGGTGGGTCTACAACCATTAATTTGTGTATTATAAATAGGATACAGCTAGTGAAAGATTTACACGATTTAAGACGCGAATGTTACGTCAAACACTGGATGCGCCAGAAATTGATCAGATGCTATTGATGGCTGAAGCATTACAAACAGAGACCAGTCGTATGACTAAACGATTCCCGGTGCCTATTATTGGGTAATTAATCATATTAGTAGCATGGTTAACTAATACTGACTATTGCCATTAGCGAAGTGGATGTGGCCGGTACATCTCTTGGTGTTTATCTCAAGTACTTTATACTTGAAATGGAAAATACCATGAATCAGCCTATAGAATATGACGATGATGGCAGTCCCAGCGAGAACGCCTTTAAACTTTATCATTCAGTACGGGCTTTGCGTGATTTATATAAGAAGCGTTGTAAAGAGTGAGTAGCATTTATTAATATTTACTATAGTAATGAATCTAATATGTACAACAAATAGTACACCACTAAGCATGGATGTGGCCTCATGGTTTGCTCGATATGTACACGGATGGATGCGTATTACAGAGGATAAGACCGTACAATGGGTTGATAATGTTATTGGAGAGGATTCAGTAAGTTGTAACTAGTAGTTAATTGGCTATTTAATTAACATTTATGATTAGTTTGAGCCATTATCGGAAGAGGCACGTCATTCATCATCAGTATTAGATTTGTTTTCAATCTTCCAACAACAAATTGACTTTTTGGAAAATTTACACTGGCCTGATGAAGTACAACAAGCACAATTTGTTACTATGCTATCAAAGGTGTGTATTATTGATATTTAACTAATTTGTAATTTCTAATAATCTATTATAGATCTTTGGACGAGCTGTGGGTAAATACTGCGAGAGTATGGAACGGCTATTTGTTCAAGATTTAGTGCCAATGATTCAAGAGGAACGGCCAGCATTGCCAGTCAATGCGCGTAAGGCGTGGTTTGACTATACAAGATCGGCAGATGCAAGTAAAGTAAATGACCCTACACCAGTAGATTTGAAATCAGAGGTAGGAAAAGGGATGTGAAATTACAATTGTAATACTAATCGAGTTAAATAGTCGTGTGTGCGTTTAAATAATATTGAGGCTGTACGACATCGGCTTAATACATTGTATGATACATTGGATGTTGATGAAGTGGCCTATCTGCTATCAACCAATCCACAGAGAAAACTAAAACTGACTTCAACGTCAGATGGCCCACCTGTCTATATTTATACGGTGAAAGTTGTACTCGCTGAGAACTTGGCCGATTGTGACCAGAATGGCCTTAGTGATCCCTATGTTGTACTGCAATCGGGCGAGGTTGAAATGGCTCGAACACGTGTTATTCAAGAATCGCTGAATCCACGCTGGGATGAGACGTTCGAGTTTAGATTATCGGCATCGATCGAAGTATTGGCCACAGTATTTGATAAAGATTTAGTTGGTGGCGATGATATTTGCGGTACGGCTGTATTCCGTCTACAGCCATCGCTATTTGGCGATTTCCTCGCTCATGATATTTGGTTGGATTTGAAGCCACAAGGCCGCCTATTAATACGTGTGAGTATGGAAGGCGAAAAGGATGATATTCGATTCCATTTCGGTAAAGCATTCCGTACACTGAAACGCACTCAAGCCGATATGGCGCGCATGATTGTCGATGAGGTAAGCAATTCTAGTATTTTATAGTAATTAATTAATTAACTCTTTTTTGTAGATGTCTGGCTATGTACGTCATTGTTTGTCGAAAAAGGTTATTTTCCGAGCCATGAATAACAATAGCGCACTTCAGCAAATGACGTCAATCTTTAAGGGTGGCAGTTCTAATCGAAAGAATGCTACCGTAACCGAAACAGATGGCGATGAAGCACTGCACCCGCTCATTGACTATCTCGATAAAAATCTATTTACGCTATTTAATCATTTACGACCTGAAGTGTCATCGATGGTATTTTCAAAGATATGGAAGGAAATGCTGCAAAATTTGGAGAATCTTTTAGTGCCACCGCTATCAGAGCAGCCAACAAGTATGAAACCATTAGAGGGCAACGAGCTTGAAATGGTCTACACCTGCCTAGAGGTAAGTAAAACCAGTAGACTGATTAATTATTGCAAGTTATTAATTATGTTTGCTATTAGTTGCTTAAATTGTATTTCCACGGTGGTGATGACGGTGATGGCATTTCACTATCAACTCTGGAAAGTCCCAAATACCATACACTTATGCTTATTCGAGATATTTATCCGTTATCAGCTGAAGCGTTGATTACTCGCTATCAACAAGCAGCCGATGCTCAATCAGCCGCGAATGGTGCTGGCGGTGCCCGTCGTAATAAAAGCATTATGGCCCGTCGCAATCTAGGCACTATTAAACAGTTGGCGAAGAAGAAAACGGAAAGTGGTGCCGATCAAGTAGATTGTATCCTTCGCGTACTTCGATTACGAGCAGCCGTTCATAAAGAAGCACGTCGATTCCTAACTGAAATACTTGCCAAACGATCGTTATCAAGTGGTCATCAATCAGATAGACCCTTACCACCTATTCCTCAAGCGCCGACGACCATTACAATGCACCGCTAATTATAACTATATCAGTATTCTTACTTTCCTTGATACATTAATAATAAATCAATTTATTTTTTTGTTAGTTTATACCTTTGATAGTTGTTAATTAGTCATTAGATTTAATTCATGTATTCAAATTGGTTACTTTACTTATTACGTTGTCATACTAACAGGGTAGTATGAAGCGAATTGGCCATCACTTTTGTTACATATACGTTATGTTTTATTATTCACGTTCATACTCGTTTCAAATGTATTTGTAACCTGTCTACTCCCCGTCCCCGTTTAATGATATTCTAAACAAGACTAGCTATTTATATATGAACAGATAAAATATTAGATATTATTTGTGTATTTTGGTAAAATACAGCCACGTTAATAGTTATTGTAGCCCATTATGATGAATATACGTTTATTATATTATATATATGTTATTAAAATTGATGCTTTCAATATGACACCATAGTATTGCAAGCAATAATGATACCATTACAAATGTCCCCTAGTTTAAAATTATATATGTTTGATTCATTGTTTTGCTTATGTATTATGGCCATCTTAAAGGTTTAATTGCATTACTATGATGGCAACTGAGCTCGTGGTACAAATGCTGCAGTTTCGGCATAGCTTCATTCAAAACATGGGAAAGTATTCAATGTCGGTCATTGAAATTCTGTAAATGTAACAAAAAGTTAGCCTATGACATAGTATTTCACATTGGATTAGTTATACTGTAGTATTCGAAACCTGTAGATATTAAATGCCTGGTTATTAGTAAACTTATTGGCATAGCTTTTTAATTTATGCTTGCATAGCAATTTTAATTATTAGTATTGTGTTTTATCTTGGTGGTTGCAATGCGTCTCCTTGTTTTGGATTGGTTGCTACCAGTTTAATGAGCTTTTCTGATTTAGAATTTATTACTCCGCTTCACATCAGCGGCCTCCGCTAGCAACAAAAATACTGGCGTTTTCCTAGCTCTGTTCCTTCTAAGCTCATTCATATTTTTTACCTTTTTCCCTACATCCATCAATTATTACAGTAAGAGCGGCGGCATTTCACCATCATTCTCTATTATTCTTGACAAGCAAGCTTTATTATTTATCGAAGAAAGCTGCCACCATTATATACAGTCACAATAATAGCCACTACACTATTACTATTATTATTATTATTACCGCTACTATTACCGCTATTACTACACGTAGACCAACACTTAAACTAGCTCAAAAAGTAACGTTTATTTGAGTATCCAGTTTCAATGACCACCATGAGTTCATACGTACATCAGTGGTCAGTTTATGAAGTGTCCGACTGGCTATCACAAAATGGCTATGGTACTTATACGCACCAATTTGAAGGTACTGTGTGTAACATACTATGAATCACATTAATAAAATGGTTATATAGCTGAGGAGGTATCCGGAGACGTACTTTTACATTTAATGCACGATACATTACGTGATCTTAATGTTTTATCTGTTGGCCATCGACTTGGTATATTAAAGGCCATTTATCGTTTAAAGCTGGAATACAACATCCCTATAGATAATGATGATTTTATTCCACAAGGTAGAGTGTTAGCATATTGGCTAGTTTATTTTACTAATATTGCTATTAGATATAGATATTTGGACGGAAGACCAGACGAGTAAATCCATTGCTATATCACACAGTGAGGAATAATACGTGAATTTATGTACAAGTAACTAATCAATATTGATTTAGATGCAAAACTAGGCCAAGTTACAAATGAGATTAATCATATAAGTCACGAATTGAAGATGTTACGTGATCATTTGTTACCTGTATTACGCCAGATCGCAGGTCGAGTAAGTACTTCTATTAATCAATTATTGATTTGTACTAATATGCGCTAAAGCCTGAAACAAGCGAGTCTGCCCGAACCTCTCCCCATATTACGGCTATACCCAAAGGATCCGCATCACCAATCATCACTGTATCTAATTTATCGAGTGAAAATAGTCCAAGTGCCACTGCAGCTGCTGTCGTCGCGGCAAATGCCCAGAAACGCGCTAAACCTGCCGCTTTAAATCTATTTTCTTCGGGATCGATTAAAGAAAGTGCACGCTCCCCATTACCGTTCTTATAAAAAAAGATAAACAAGCCACACGGTCACCCACAGCTGAGAGAAATAGCATTATTAATTCCACACCTAGTTCACCATATTTAAAGAGTGAGCCTCGTTTGGCAAACTTTGCGGTAAGTCAAAGCAGCAACAGCAATGATGATATCATTATTAATGAATACTTTTATTGATTAAATATAATGCATTAGAATCCGGCCACTGCAACACTAAATACAAATGCAATTCGTGTTTATGGCGACCGATTGCCTGGTCGTGAGAATGAAGCTTATAAAGCACTTCGAATTACTCTTGAAAGTACTAGTCAACAGATCCTTGATATGGCACTAAAGAAATACAATCTTGTTGATGATGGAAAAAACTATGCGCTATTTATTGTGCATGGCAATCGAAGTAAGTCACTAATAATTATTAAACAGTCGACATTAATGCCATGGTATAGAACGCTACTTTGGACTTGAGGATCGCCCATTAAAGTTCTACCAGCAGCTGCAACAAGCGGGTGAAAATCCTATGTTTGTAATGAGGCCTAATAGCCAGTTGAACCAACCGGCACCAGCTAGACTGGCCACACCTTCTACATCGCCTTTACCAGCCGTACCAGCCAGACTTGCCACGCCTCCCGTACCACCACTGCCGAATGCACCGGCTGCATCGGTAAGACTTGCCACCACTCCTGCACCACCTCTACGACCCCCACCACCACCACCAACAGTAGCAGCATTGGAACAGCGTTCAGCAGCACAGCGTAAAAGAGATGTACGCTCCACCATTATCGGCGGTGTATCACCCCTGTTGCAAAATCAACGACTAGTAAATGAGCTACCACCCGTTCCTAGCAATGGCAATATGACCGCCACTGACTATGCTAGTAATGGCAGTACAGCCAATATTGTTCGTCGAAAGACACAGGCCACACAGCCACACTATCGCCACCGTCCTCATGGATCGATATCCGAAACAAGCCGCGTCAATTTTAAGCCTATTAAACTATCCGCGCTCGAAGCAAGCAAAAAGCTTAGTAGTAGCACACCACAGAGCTTTGGTTTGCAAACGGCAATGAACGAACGTTTTGATGAACTACTCGAACAATGGCACCAAGAACGAAAAGACTAAATTTAATCCGCCTATCGATAGCTAATGCAAATTATGGCACGGGTATCAACCATTAATCATAATGTTACAAATATATTGTTTATTTTACTATAACAAATGGCTGGGTTAGTGTAGAATTACTGTTAAATGTGATAAATTTAGAATATCGTAAATCATGAAAAGTAACCAATCAGTGTAAATGTAATAGTGGCCTGTTAATTGAGATACCAATAATGGTAACAATGGCAATAATAACAATATCAACCGGCTTTGCCCACACGCACACATACACAATCTGTATCAAATAGCGTGAGGATATTCAATTAGAGACTTTATTGCTGCACTTCCACCTAAACACTATTAATTGATCTCTCATCTCTTGTAGCGCTTTGTCGTTATAGCTCGAGTCCA
The DNA here is from genome assembly GCA_025786725.1 of Syncephalis fuscata. Classification (NCBI taxonomy): domain Eukaryota; kingdom Fungi; phylum Zoopagomycota; class Zoopagomycetes; order Zoopagales; family Piptocephalidaceae; genus Syncephalis; species Syncephalis fuscata. The sequence continues at coordinate 22,092 of JAHLTZ010000062.1, read as the reverse complement.
ACTCGTATAAACCTTTATTTACCTGTTGGTTTTGACGTTGTGAAACTGTACACTCCGGCTTTATTACGTCGAAACACTCGCATGTCGCGCGTGAATCGTCGTTACCTTAACGACGATGGCAATGACAACGATGAAATTGCGCTCGAAATGAACGAGGTAACAGGCGAAGTGTCCACAGCTGCCGCCCCACCGAGACCGGCCATAGATGACGTGGGTGGCGCCGCTACGGCTACATCGCCCGTTCAGGACCCGCACTACTCGTCACATTCGATACCGAATCGATCGCGACGTATTTCGGGACGCTCCTTTGAACTATTCCCGGTGGAAACGGACACGGCCGACTATGAAGACGCGCGAAACCAGCTCGATGCCCAGATAGATAATACTGGCGGCTATATGGATATTCCTGACTTGAACGAACGCAACCGTACTGCTGCTTCGATCCATGTAAGTACTGGCGCATCTCCAAGTGCTATAGCAATGCTAGACTAATGTTATGTCATCTAGAATATTTGGAAACGACGCTTTTACTTGCTAATGGAGGATCCATCATCTAGTGGAGCAGCCTTCTTTATTAGCGTGTTTGTCGTGTGCATGATTATTATGAGTGCTATTATTGCAACTGTTGAAACTATTCCAAAGTTTCGATCTGGTGAAACGCCCATTTGGTAAGTGTATTATAATGAGTATAGACTAAATAAAGGGAAATCGTGTTATTTAGCAGTAAAATTTATTAAAATAGTATACTAATAAAGGGACTGTTAATAGGTTTGCATTAGAAACAGCTGTAGTAATTCTACTGGCCATCGAGTTATCTATGCGGGTCTATGCACACTCTGATACTACAGCACGTATCTTTAAATTTATGCTGTGTAAGTATTGCTTGTAGTAGATGGATAGAACGCTAAAGATCACAATGATCACTAGCACCAATGACTATTATAGATACATTGGTTGTATTATTATATATTGTAGCGTATGCAATGGGAAGCGATACGGTAAGTGATTAGTATAAATATATTATAAAACTAATTAATATCTATAGACTTATGTTTTTCGTTTGAGTATTCTTCGATTATTCCGTCTATTCCGAGTGTTCCGTGTCTATCAACACTCTTCATTAATTCAGGTAAGTTTTACTATTTAATAGTATTCAATAACTAATACACTAGTAGTTATCTATTGAAGTAATGATTGTGGCAATTAAACGAAGTACAGATGCACTTAGTGCGTTATTCTTTTTTATGGCTATGACCGTAATTATTTTTTCGTCATTGCTGTACTTTGCCGAACGAGGTAATATATAATTATAGTTAAATACGAGTATTAACTAATATATATATATATATATAGGTGTATGGGATGAAGAACGACATATGTTTGTTACTAGTGATGGATTGCCAAGGTAATATATTTAATAATAGATATTTAATAGCAATAACCAATATATTATATAGCCAATTTGATAGTATTCCTGCAGTATGCTGGTTTGTAATGGTTACAATTACTACAACTGGTTATGGTGATATGGTACCACAGACATTTATTGGCAAGGTTATCGCCTTTCCGGCTATGATGATGGGAATTTTAGTAAGAAATAGACTATAATGAAGATAAAGGCTTATTTTATTTATAGTTAATTGCGTTGCCATCCATTATTGTTGGACGTAACTTTACCATTGTATGGGAAGCGATGAAGGAACGACAGGCGCAACTACCTGGACAGCATGTAAGATAAATAGAAGAGCGAGAGTATAATAGCTAACTATTGTTACAGGTGCCGCTAAAAGACTTGGAGACCGATCATCTGCCTGGTTAGTTTAATAGACCACTAATATTGATACTTTGTATTTAATTAATTAATATAACTATGATTAGCAAATCGTGGTATACATCATAGCCAGGCATCAGCAGCACAATTAGATGAAATTAGGCGGCTTCAAGCACAAGTTTTTGAATTATCAGATGTTTGTCAACGAAATCAAGACACGCTACAACAGTTAATGGTATTAATGCAGCAACGTAAAAATGATTAATAAAATACGTTTTAAGTAAAGTGTTATTTCTATTAAATAGAAATGATTTTACGTGTTTTAAATATTTTAAAGCGGCTATTATTACGCATTTCTCTTTTTGTTCACTTTTATTGTAACTGCTTTTAACAACGTGGTTATATCTTTTTATTACATAGTTGGTCGTCAGTTATAACATTAGAAATGCGAGCACTTGAATTCTTTCATCTATGTGAAAATCTAAAGGTAATTTACTATGCAGTATGCGAATACTTTGCCTATCATTGCATTGAATAGCGCACCAAGCGGACGGGCTGGATAGACAACGGTGTACAGCAACCGGAATCTATTGCAGACCATATGCATCGCATGTCACTAATGGCGATGCTAGTAAACGATCCAAATCTAGATCGCGATAAGTAAGCTAGGGAGACGTGTCAACGCGCTCTAATTCATAATACTAGGTGTGTTAAAATGGCTCTAGTTCATGATCTTGCCGAAGCAATTGTTGTAAGTAGCATAAATAGTTTATTATAAATATAGAAACGATAATAGTATATTGAATAGGGTGACATTACGCCGCATGCTGGTGTCTCGAAAGACGAGAAATACAAGCTAGAAAAGGTAGTGGCTGTGATGAAGTGAAGACGTATGTATTAATGTATCATTATTGTTACTAGGATGCTATGGAAAGATACGTCAAATGTTGGGCGAGACAGAGCAGGCCAATGAAATTTGTTCTCTGTGGCAGGAATACGAAGAAGCAACCACAAACGAAGCACTTTTTGTCAAAGATTTAGATAAATATGAAATGATTGTGCAAGCATTTGAATACGAGAAAGGTAAACAATAATACAAGCGGGTCATATTAGCTAAACTAATGTTATTATAGCACAAGGAAAGACACTGGATAGCTTTTTTGCATCAACATTAGGCCGATTCCAACATCCACTAGTAAAAGGCTGGGTTGAAGAATTGATGGAAGAAAGAACGAAAAAGCAATAAATATGCTGTTATACTTTTATTATGTACGATGTATATAGTTAATTAGCTATATTATGATATAGCTATTATTTATATTCTACATTAACAGAGACTTGCATCTATTAGAATAGAATAATAGAAAAATAAATCATGCCATTGTATACATATAATTTACATTAAAGTATATCTTTTTAATGTTCATATCCAATATTTTACTAATAAACGGATAAATTGTACAATCTGATTAAAGATTACTCATATCAATGCTTGTACTGGTTATAGTTGTTGATTGTGCGTTGCATTTTCCACGACTTATATTGCCATAGTTATTGATTGTGCGTCGTACTTTTCACTACTTCTTCCTACTCTTTATCGGCACTTATTATTGCGCTTATGAATTCAGCAAGATACACACTGGCCAGAGGTGCTAGCCCGGCATCTCTAACGCGGATTATGACGCGGCCGACTGTAAGTAGACCGTGCGCTACAATCGTTAACCAAACACTTACCATACTATTTGATATTGGTTTATTGGTTAATTAGAATGCTAGAGTGGTCGCTCTTTATCAACAGTACAATAGTATTTATAATGGAAGACGTGATATGTCGTCGGGCACACCGTATGGCAAAAACGCGCCCAGTGATGTATTTTGGCGCTCTCAGCGACGTTCATTACCCGTCAATACAGTAAGTCTCCGAGCCAATCTATGAATTGTATTGATTCGAGCTTTTATGGTCTATAGATTATCAAATTCGTTCCACAACAAGAAGCGTGGATTGTAGAGCGTATGGGCCGATTTAGTCGAGTATTAGAGCCTGGACTGGCATTCTAACGCCAATTATTGATCAGGTCAAGTATGTGAAGAGCTTAAAGGAAGTGGCAATTGAAATACCCACCCAAAGTGCCATTACGCAAGGTGGGTTAATTAGCATGACAAGCTAGTATACTAATAATAGTGCAGATAACGTAACTTTGCAACTGGATGGTGTGCTATATATTCGTATAGTGGATCCATTTAAGGTAAGTTTATCTGTACTGACATGGCTTTTTAATAATACGGCTATTAGGCATGTTACGGTGTTGAGGATGCAGAATATAGTGTGGCACAACTTGCGCAGACTACGATGAGAGCAGAAATTGGCCAAATGACACTGGATCGTACATTGGCTGAAAGGAACCAATTGAACCTGAATATAGTACAAGCCATCAATCATGCAGCCGAAGACTGGGGTATTCGGTGCTTGCGTTATGAAATTCGTAAGTATTACTAAAGTGATAGGATATAGGCACTAATTAATACCGATGTTATATAGGCGATATTCACCCACCAAGTAATGTGGTTGAGAGTATGCATTCGCAAGTATCGGCGGAGCGATCTAAACGAGCACAGATTCTTGAATCGGAAGGTTCACGTCAAGCAGCCATTAATGTAGCCGAGGGACACAAACAATCAACAATTCTGGCATCTGAAGCCGATAAAGCCGAGCAGATTAATAGGGCGTCTGGTGAAGCGGAAGCTATATTGTTGAGAGCAAAAGCTGTGGCCGCGGTATTGAAGAGGTGGCACGAGCCATTAAGGAGACACCAGGTGGCCGCGATGCCGTGTCACTTACCGTAGCTGAGAAATATGTTGATGCATTTGGACAGCTTGCACAAAAAGGAACAACCGTTGTAGTGCCGGCCAATACGTCAAATATTAGTGGCATGGTGGCACAGGCGCTAACGATATACGATACAATTAACAAAAACCGAGTAGCAGAAAAGGCAGCGATAGTAGACAACGGACAGCCTTAGTATAATGCTATACTTAGAGCTTAACCATTACAATTACAATAAATGGTTTTTAAAACAACTATGATCAGTGTTGAATTAAAAAAGAAAGTTAAATAGAAATAAACTAATGTAGATTTATACAAAATTATAAAATGGTTACATTTATTAATATCAATAAGGAGAATCAGTATATTAAAATAGCGATACTGATTGAGTAAGCGGGAGAGTAATAGCAGGAGGACAAATACAGATAATACCATCAGCCTTGACCACATAAGTTTCTGGATCGACTTCGATTTTTGGCAAAGCGTTGTTCCATTTCATATCGTGCTTGCTAATGTCGCGACATTTTCTTACGGCTTCTAGTCGTTTCTTCAAGCCATACGTTTGTACGATATTGTGTTCCAATGAAGCGGCACTAACAAATGCCATACTGCAACGAGAGGCACCACCTGGCAAACTGCCAAACATAGGCCGGCCGATAATGGGTTGAGTTGTAGAGATGGAGCCATTGGCATCGCCCATCATACTCCATACGATTACACCCGACTTCATAATAAGACTAGGCTTGCTACCGAAATAGGCCGGCTCATACATTACTAGATCGGCAAGTTTGCCCACCTCAATTGATCCGACAATATGCGAAATGCCATGAGCAATGGCTCTTTCAGTATTTAATGTTCAATGCACAATGTTAGTGTGGCGCATCAATGTAGTGGTGGTGAACAACTTACGGATTGATTGTATACTTGGCTACGTAGCGTTTAATACGTATGTTATCGGCGCCCGCTTCTACGGGTGGCTCGCTAGCATCACCAGCGGCTCCACTGCTTGCATCGCCGTTGGCATCGAGTACGCCACGTTGCAGTTTCATTTTATGTGCTGTTCGCCAACTACGCGACACCACTTCGCCGATACGGCCCATAGCTTGTGAATCCGATGAAATAATACTAATGGCGCCCATGTCTTGTAGTACGTCTTCGGCGGCTATTGTTTCGGCACGAATACGCGATTCGGCAAATGCCACATCTTCGGGGATATTGCGACTTAAATGATGACACACCATAAGCATATCAACGTGTTCATCAAGCGTATTTACTGCAAAAGGCCGTGTAGGATTGGTCGAGGACGGAATAACATTAGGTTCACCGCAAACACTAATAATATCGGGTGCGTGGCCACCGCCCGCCCCTTCAGTATGATAAGCGTGGATAGTGCGGCCTTTAAATGCGGCCACTGTAGTTTCAACAAATCCTGATTCATTTAGTGTATCAGTGTGAATGGTCGTCTAATAATCATCAATATTAATAAATCAATTAGATTAATTACCATAATTACCTGCACATCGTATTTATCACAAATAGACAAACAGTTGTCGATAGCAGCCGGTGTTGAGCCCCAATCTTCGTGTAGTTTCAAGCCAATAGCTCCAGCCATCACTTGTTCTTCCAGTTCTATTGGCGATGTGGCATTGCCTTTACCCGTTAATCCAATATTGACCGGCAGTTCATCCGTAGCCTGTAGCATCATACGGATATGGAACTGTCCTGGTGTACATGTTGTAGCAAGTGTACCTGTATTGGGGCCTGTACCGCCACCAATCATTGTAGTAATACCCGTAGCAATTGCCTGGATATAGTTTAAAGTCAATTCGTTACTATTATGATCAATAAACCTGCACATCACACTTACCTCAGTAATAAGTTGTGGACAAATAAAATGAATATGCGTATCAATAGCCCAGCTGTAAATATATGTCCTTCTCCGGCAAGTACTTCTGTTGTCGTTCCTACAATCATACCTGGCGTCACACCATCCATAGTATTGGGATTACCCGCCTTGCCAATAGCTTTAATCAGCCCGTCTTTAATACCAATGTCTGCCTATAATACATTATAATTAGTATGTATTCACTGAGAACAAATAAACCATTTACTTTGATAATTCCACTATGATCTATAATAATGGCATTTGTTATCACTAGATCCAGTGCATCGCTCGTGTTGCAATGGTGGCTTGTCCCATGCCATCCCGAATAACCTTTCCACCGCCAAATTTACACTCATCACCATACACTGTGTAATCATGTTCAATTTCAAGCCAAAGCGCAGTATCGCCCAAACGAAGACGATCGCCAATTGTAGGCCCAAACATATCGGCATACAGCCGACGATCCATGGTTGCTGGGGATAGCGTTAGAGATGCATCCCGCAGATCGTCTCGATGACCAAAGCCATGCACTTTTATTTGTGTTTCTAGCTGCTGTCGACCCATCTCCGTTACTGGGCCGTTAGCCAAAAGATTGCCGCCACGAATGATTTGCTGGCCACCTAGCTCCACCAACTGCACAGTACGTGTATCGCCAGGCTCGAAACGAATGGCCGTACCCGATGGTATATCGAGTCGGTAGCCATACGCGGCCATTCGGTCAAATATCAACAGACGATTCGTTTCAACAAAATGATAATGCGAGCCAACCTATCAGTAAATCGATATCAGTCGATGTCGCCAAATTAGTACTGATAGGTAACTGTATCCGTAGTGGATTATACCTGAATCGGCCTATCACCGGCATTAGTCACGCTAAGCTTGATGCGTTGACGGCCTGGTGATAGGGTGATACGCCCCGGCCGAACAACCAATGCACCCGGCAGCTGTGTCTCCGTCAGTGGGCTTAGTCTGGAGAATACAGTATCTTCGGGTATAGGCAAAAAGCTTCCGTAGAAGGCGAGTTTCAAGTCGCCGTCTTCGCTACAGATAGGATCGTGGACGGTGACGAGAAACGTGCCGTTTGGAAAGGTGCCCTCAACCTGTACTTCGTGCAATAGATGAGGCACTTCCGGTAGGACGTGTCGACGACCTAGCATCCGCTTGCCCATATCCATGAGCTCTGCTACGGTATGTTTTCCATCGCGCATTAGTTCAATTAGCTGTGAAGCAATAAGCGCGGTGGCTTCTCCCGTGTTTAGCAAAAGACCGCGTGCTAGTCGCTTTTGCGCTACATTGCCAAATTGATGCAGCAGCAATTTGTCGAGCTCGCGTGGAATCACTCTCATGCTAACTTTTTTTATTGAATTGGCAGTATAACAATGGCTTTGAATGAGTACAGAACAAGTAAAGGGGTAGTCAGCAACTATGCAATAATACTATGGCTTGGTCTTTATTTCGGTGACTTATGCACATAAACCAATGTGTAAATTCGTGTAACACCGCGTTAGTGTGCTATATACACCAAGTAGCTTATCTACAAGTCTACAATTGCTAATAGATGGTTATCAATATTGTAAAATTACTAGATTTGGTTAGATAGTTGTAGTAAAGAATAAATTAATTTCAAAGTAATATGACAAGTAGCAACTGAATATAAGATATGCTTATTCTGTTAATAAAATAATCTGGTTTATATACTAATATTTATATCACCATTATTGCTATAATAATTAAATCTGATTGCTAATTATAAATAATCTGACCTGGCAATTAATCATTTCCAAATAACTGAAAGTGTTATGGGAATATCAGTCAAACAACATATTAAAACTGAAATTAGTATATTTAAACAATTGTTCGTTATTATTAATAATAAATCTTGTATTTCAATTTTATACTTTGCTTTATAAACTATATGAAATTGTCATGATAAACAAACGTGATTAATTTTGAGTGTTTTATTCGGTTATTATGTACTGTAATAATGCTGCTAAGAATAAAAATGTTGTTACTGTTCATTAATTACATAAATCAACGAAGGTCAATTTAAGCTTCGTTGTACTTTAATTAAATTTATTCCCTTCAGGGATCTTCAGGGAGTATGCCAATATTAATTATATAAGTGCAATAAAGGTAGTTTAGCTAATATTGTCATACTTTTAACACTTAGTTTTTCGTAAAAAAAAGCTGTTACCACTTTACTTGTTACAAATAAGGTTAATATTATGGAATCTACTGAGTGAGAAATAAATGGTGTTTTTCTTAGTCTATGTAATGAGTGTTACATTTATAGCAGTAAATGAATGGAACAAAGGTAAAAAAAATATTTGCCGTGATAAGTGTTTAATGGCCATAGTAAAATAAAAAGTAATATATTACAAATGGACAATCATGGGTGTGCGTTTCTATTGCGTGCATGCTCACGCATATTCTGAATATAGAAATATTGTGTAACTTTTGAAACCATGCGGTCATTTGTCAATCCAGCACTGTAATTACAAATTAGTAAATAATTCATTAAACAGAAGTATAGTTTGGCGATTAATGATTCCGATAAACATTTTGTTATAGACTGCGACAAGCTATTTCTTGCAGTGTAAACGTATAGATTATTGACATTAAGCAGTATTAGCTAATAAATGCATTATGTCGCATACGCATCTATTTATGATCTATTGAGTGACATGCATATAAATCTGCGAATTAGATGCGGGTACTAGTTGATCAACGTTAATAGCAATCATGCGAATTGGAAGATATAGAATGACACGGTCTATCGCATGACTCATGGTGTTACGAAAACCGGTTTTTAAAACACTTCATCCCGTGCTATTAATAACATTTGGACTGGTGGCCCAAAGTCCTACTCTTTATTCGCCTTGGCCTACTTGCTGTCTTCCTTCTAAAATATGTATTCCATTGATTTTCTAAATACGCAACACTTTTCATAGCCATTTCTCAGTTCAGTCTATACCTGAATATAACGTCAAGCTATGGACACTGGATGGGAGGCAGGTGCCAAAAAGATATTTGGTATTCCGCTGCATCCACTCGGCGAAATAGACTTTTTCAGTTTTGTCAATAGTCAATCGCAAGACCACGAAACATCTAAAATTGAGGTTCGGCAGCGATTGGCGGGAATTCAGCTTCAGTTGACGATTAGCACCATACTAGGATCTTTATTTGCCTACAATTTGATCCGTCTAGCACAGAAAATACGAGTTCAGCCACACGGCTTTTTTTATGTCTGCTATTTTCTTCCATCATTCTTGGGCGTCGGCTATGCCGTGGTACTTATAATAGCATCATTAACAAGCCATCTCAATTGCAGGATAATTGTCTGGTATATTGTAGCGGCAGTAAGCTTTTCGATCTTTTGCAACAGCATTATTGTACTTTACAAAGCCTACCTTGTGCTGTTATCGCAACGCTGGGTAGCCATTTGTGGCACCATTTGCATTCTGCCACAGCTTTTCTTTATTTATATTGTATACAACTACTCACACATTGTATTGGAAAAATCTGCCGGATGCTTTTCTTACTATCATCTCTTTATCCCATTCTACTGGATCGGCACAATGGTTCCAAGCAACATACTTTTTTCAATCATTTTTAGCACTGTAGCCTATAGACGCTATCAAAGATATGGCTATGAAGCATGGAGGAAACTGGCCCGTGATGGTATTCAGATAATGTGCCTGATAGTTCTCTGCAATGTAATCTGTTGCCTTATTATTGTTTTCGAGGTTGGAGGAGATTTCTCAAGAATATTTTATACCGTTGACTGGCAAGTATTTCATGCGACTTTATACAAAGCTAACATTTTTCTAGGTATATTACATCAACGATACTTGTGAATTACGTTACAAAAAAACCTATAAATAATGACTCCGACACCTCAGCAATGAATGATCCAAACAATATCCGCAGTGCTGATATCCATATAAATGAAACTACAACAAGCTATTCTAGTCGGCTTATACCTGTTAGTAACTATATATAATTTCTAAATTAAAATAAGCTATGGCATCACTGCCTTTATGAATTTTACTTGATGTCAATAAATTATAAATTAAAAGTTATCTAAAATAGTACTGATATCTTTAAAATGCAGTAAACCATGACTAAGTCTACACATAACTATTGTGTAATCGTAAATAGCTATATTTTAGTATATATTCAGCAATTAAATATTTGTTGTGTTAATAAATTTGAGTTTATATAAATTGCGGTAAATTACTTGGCCAAATCACAATTCATTATGATAAGCTGATGTATTAAAAACAAATTAATATGCAAATTACACATCAATTCTGTGTTGATTTACGATTTATTGATTTTGAAAAGCCATTACTATTTTGATACTTCAAAATTCAATTTGAATTTTGAAGTTTAAAATTAATTATAATGTTAGTTTCTTGCCTTAAAGACACATAGGTTATCATTTATAATCAAGAGTTTTATGCTTTGGAAATTGCTTAGCATATACATAAACAGACATTTGTGTATCATTTACTATATATAGATACACGCATAGTTTGTTATTTTTAATAAATTATTGAATTCTACTATATTATGTTTTATTATTAATTAGTTGCCTTGTTTAGAACAATATAAAAACTATACGAGTATCATACATAGCTGACTATTTAAGTAAATAAATATGCTAACAGGGTACTAATAATGTAAATAATTAAAGCACGTGAGATTACGCAATAACAGGTAATGTAGTTGCAATTAAATATAGAGCCAAAGATATGAAGCTTTTAGAGATTGCTTGGCATAATATTTATATATAGATATTTGTGTAGCTCATGCTTAATATAAATATATACATTGCCTATATTGCAATAAACTATTATCCGTCGCTCTATTATTATCATTGTTATTTAAATTTTGCATGTTGTTTTTGACTGATATTACTATTGACATGAAATGAAATTCAGGGGCGAAAAATGCATTATTATTATTATTATTATTATTAATGTACTCTATAAACATCTAGTTTGGTTGATATGGAAAGAACAAAGATAAAAATTAGATCACATATGATAACATAAAATACGTAATTAATACCGTTAGATTATTGAAAATACACTTTTCGATACCATAGTTACATGATGTTACTATTCTACCAGGGATAGAATAATAACATTTAACAAGCCCACTCAGACTAGTAAAACAATTCTATCAATCCCGAAAGATCTCTTGGTACTAAAAGAACAAGATATGGTACAATGGATGGTCCAACTAAAGACGCGTTAAAAAGGCCACCGCTTGGACCATCCAAACACGAGACAATGCAAAAATATAAAAATACACTTGAACTTATTGTTAGTCAACTAACTGACGATAACACCGAAGAAGTATATAATTCAGCTTTCATAAAAGACGTCCCAAAAGAGTTAGAATCACTACGCGGCAGAATACTATTATTCATACAAAATATAAACTGCACAGGCAGCCTAGACAAATCAATATTAGCATGGAGTTCTATAATCGCATCCATGCGCGAAAAGGTGACCAGACAGATATGAAACGATTTGTATTATCACTAGCCCATTTTTTAGGTCAAATGGCAGTAGACTTAGGTAGAGATGGAATTAAGGACATGGTAGCAGACGGAATGGAACAAAAGATAAAAGAATCACTATTTATTAAAGTAGATAAACAACTGTATTTTATTATTAAAAGTAGGAAAGAGAAACAGTCGACTACTAGTTTTAATAGAGATTACGGTTTAAGACCAACCGCTAACACACAGCTTATACTTCCCGACCCAAGAAGTGTATTAAACGCCAATAGTCAACCACCACTAAATCAACATATTAATTTGCCATCATTTCAGTAAAAAAAAGGAATATACTTGCCAATAAGTACCAGCAATATTTAATAATTAAGAATACGATTATCACGCGCTAATATCAAATTATCAAATTACGCTAAAAGTAGGCAGTAACATTTTGCCATTTGAAGGAACAGTACAGAACGAATATCCAATTTTATGGCTAATACAATTTGAACGAGATGCTAGAAGACATGAATGGACAGATCGCGACAAAATGGTACAAGTATTTTTTACTTTAAATTTATTCTCTTTATTACTGAATTTAGAGTCTTTTCTGATTATCTCAGTCTAGCAGTGATTGTTAGACTAAGCTTACATTTAATAATTAGTACGAAATAATAGAATTATAACCATACAAAAAACAATTAATGTATGATTATAATTGTAACATGTAGCGTTTGCGTAACAAGTAAAATGATAACAACTTTCTTGTTACGATAAACCAAGTGTTAAAAGTGCGACAATATTAGTTACACTATTACAACTACACCATGATGAAGCAGGACACTTTGCCAATCATAGTACGTGTGAATTAATTAAACGCCGTTATTTTTGGACATAAATGGACAGCGATATACAAGCATATATTCGAGGCTGTTGTAACTGCCAATTAAGGACGCAAATACGACACGTACAATCATTAAAACCAATACCCATTATTGCACCATTTCACCGGTTCGGTATTGATTTAATTACACTACCTCGTAGTTCAACCAACAAACGATACATTGTTGTTGCTATCGATTATCTGACCAAATGGATTAAAACTAGAGCTATCGGAGCCAATACAGCTGCTAGAGTTGCTCAGTTTATTGAAGAGTAAATTTGAATCGTCACAGTATTCCGTCTGAAATACTTACAGATCATGGTAAAGAATTTACTGGATCAGTAAAAAAATTGCTAGAAAAACACGACATTACACACGCATAATCTAGCCCATATCACCCTCAAACTAATGGACTATTGAACGCACAAATCGTAAACTCAAAGAACTATTAGCTAAATATGCCACCGATCGACCATCCACGACACATTGGTATCGATTACTACCGCAAATCACCCACCAATATAACAGTCGAAGACAAGACACTATTGGTTATTCGCCATTCGAATTGGTCTTTGGTATAGCACCAAAAACAACGGCAAAAAATCTATACCCCACATATGCTATCGCTGTGGTTCAAAATGACGTGGACGCCACCATCACATTGTTACGAAGGCACTAATAATAATAATTTGATCACATGATGAATTATTATCTATTACCAAATATGGTAATTATAATTAATTTGGCATCTAGTCACGTGATCTAGTCAGGTACAACATTGTGTAGCTTTTACTTAACACGCGCTAGTACCCCCAACTAACATAATAAGTACAGAACATGGGTACTAATTTACTTTAAGTAACTTAATACCCATATACAATATTAAAAGGAAGGAACAACAAGTTTTTCTTTACAAATACTCTTAATCTTAGCTCATTTTACTATAAAAGAGCACATAATTTAGTATTTTTAATAGGCATTATCAGCTACTTTATTTTTGTTAAAATTCTATTTTTAGATTCACAACTCAGCATTTATGACATTTGGGATTATTACGTCACCCTGATCTTCCCGATCATAATTACTAAATATAGTAAGCAAAATATGAAATCTAGATTTCCCAATGTTTTTGATGTCCTATGACATCAATAAACATTCGACAACATTCCATTACAATGAAACGAGTATTTTCTACATACACTTACATTGCTATAAATACAGCAACAATTTACTACATAAAACAAAATCATTATCCATTTATCTCATATCCAATTGTTTCCTATTGAACCAACTGTTTACTACAACAGATATGAATCAACGTCGTGGTGCTAAATACTTTAACCACGAACAAGCCCGCCGGTCTTTTGCTGACAAACTCATCCAAGATCTACCAGTGATTTCTCAACACACCAATACCCATTACGAACAACCGATCACAAGTTTCACCAACGAATATACTACTGTCACACAAAAGAAATAACATCCTGTAACGATATTATATTCGTTACGGGAAATAATTGTATAATTTAAATATTATGCAATTATTTTCCCACAACACCTTAAATTAAAGCTCCGCAAAGCTTATAAATAACACACAATTTCTGTTTAATAAAAGATAATCTTTATTCCATTATATCCTATTTTACGGTTGTTACATTGGTAGCAACGGGTAGTTACTAGTATTTGCGTTTGTCGCACCGTTATTTTTGCGTTTGTCGCACCGTTATTTTGCGTTTGTCGCACCGTTATTTTTGCGTTTGTCGCACCGTTTATTTTTGCGTTTGTCGCACCGTTATTTTGCGTTTGTCGCACCGTTATTTTGCGTTTGTCGCACCGTATATCGCGTTTGTCGCATTGTCCTCTTTTCAATTTTATTTTATTTTTGCTTATCAGTGTTTGAAAATAAGCACCGCTGTTTTAAAATTACGATTCAGTATATAGTACACGTTGAGACCGATTTTATTCTCACCATGAATTCCCGCTCACCACTCACACACACCGAAAAGTTCACCGGTGATTCCAGTTTGCCTGTGGAACATTGGTGTAACATGGTAGAAGACGCATGGGAATTGGGTACATTTACAGACGAACAAAAACGTATAATGGCGTCCCAACAACTATCGGGACCAGCGGCAGTTTGGTATCAATCGATACGCGGCGGTAATACGCCATATAGCACGTGGGAACAACTAAGGGACGGAATTTTAGAACGTTTTGGTGGCAATCGATCAGCGGACATCGCGCGTTTGGAACTCACACGATTGCGCTGGACAGAAGATAAAGACATTGAAGAACATATTACAAATTTCACAGCACTGCGTAGTCGAATTCCAGATGCCGCTGACATGGAATTGGTTACGGCATTCGACTTACATTGCCGCCGGAATACTTAACCGATTCGATACATAATAAACCCACCAATATCAACGAAGCTTACGCTTCCACACGTGCTTCTATTACTCAAGGAAACATGGATTACAACACTTAATACCACCACCAACTAAATCTAATAACGGCCCAACACCAATGGATTTAGATACTATAGTCCAAGCTTTAAATAGTTTAGGTTTTATTAATAATAGCAACAGCAGTAATTACAATAACCGTAAAAATTACAATAACGGGCCTAGATGTTACACATGTAACAAACGTGGCCATCTAGCCAGAAATTGTAATCGCAATAACAACCGTAATTACAATAACCGCGATAACAACAATCAACAGCAATCTAACAGCTAGATTTACAATCAACAAATGTCGACGTCCAAGCAAACAACAACGTAATTCAGGGAAACGACAACCGTCAGTAATTAAGTGCGGCACACTACTGACGGCCAGGTTGCCGCTAATACTCCGATACCACCCGGATTTGAGCAGTCTACACTCATTCAAGGTCGCGCTAGCTCCGGTTTAATACAGTAGCACTCAAAATCAATGGTGTTCCAGCCCATGTATTAATCGATTCTGGTGCATCCACCAACTTTATGGATATTGAATTTGCCAAGAGGGCTCAAGTACATGTTACGAAACAAGCAAATTCAGCCAATGTAAAGTGGGAAATGGTATGGAGTGCGGTGTATCTGGTACTGCTAATAAAGTGCCTATATTTTCAATTATCTGAAAGAACAAATTGATTTACTATTATGAAATTGGGCAACTATAATGCAGTGCTGGGTATGCCATGGCTAAGAAAACATGAAGCGCAAGTAGATTGGAAGACCGGTGTTATTATTCTAATTGTAATTCAGCACCCAAAAGTAATTAGAAATTACCGACAAAATTCAGCCTTCATTCATGTCAATAGAAGAAGTCGAGCAAACAGAAGCCAATGATATGATTTTATTAGCGATGATAAAGAAAACAAAGAAAAAAATGATACATCGTTAAATGGCCGTTACGCGCGATTGTTGGGTGAATTTGCCGATGTTGGACCAGAAGAATACCACCTGGTTTACCACCAAAAAGAGACATTGATATACGTATCAATTTGGTGCCACATCAGCAGCCACCATTTCGGCCTACATACCATCTGGCAAAGAAAGAGTTAGACGAGTTGAAGAAACAGATCGATGATTTGTTAGAAAAAGGCTTATTAGGCCTAGTACATCACCATTTGGTGCACCTGTACTATTTGTGCGGAAGAAAGGAGGTGATTTACGTATGTGTGTGGATTACAGAATGTTAAACGCACAAACAATTCGTGATCGTTATGCGTTGCCACTGATCGATGAATTATTCGATCAGTTACATGGGCGAAAGTATTCTCAAAATAGATTTGAGAAGTGGATATCATCAAATAAGAGTAAATGAGGATGATATTCACAAAACAGCGTTTAGAACGCGCTATGGGCATTATGAGTGGACGGTGATGGGATTTGGATTGACTAATGCACCGTCAGTATTTATGCGATTAATGCATAATGTATTTCATAAATTACTAGACAAGTGTGTAGTGGTATTTTGGATGATATTTTATATTTAGTAAAAATCATACCGAACATGAGTGGCACTTACGCAAGTGTTACAATTACTAAGAGAAAACAAATTATATGCCAAATTAAGCAAATGTGAATTTGGTAAAGATGAGGTGGAATTTTTGGGACATATTGTTAGTGGCGAGGGTATAAGACCACTACACGATAAAGTAATGGCTATTGCAAATTGGCCTATACCAAACAATCTGAAAGAACTGCGCTCTTCCTCGGATTAACTGGCTATTATAGACGGTTTATTCGTGGATATGCTGATACTGCACGGCATTTAAGTCAATTGACTAAGAATGATGAGCCATTCACATGGGGAGATAATCAAAATACAGCATTTGACACACTACGTAATGCGATAGTTACAGCACCGGTATTGGTTATACCAAATGTTAATGCACCATTATCGTTACTACAGATGCATCTGATTATGCAATTGGTGCAGTATTATCACAAATAACCGATAATAATGAACATCCTGTGCATTTATGTCACGTATATTACAGGCAGCCGAAAAGAATTATTGTAACAAAAATTCTCCCTCTCATTTATTATTACCATTTTTAGACATTATGATCGGTGTTTAAACACACCGATCATCACACATGGTCCACGATGAAGTTAACACTCCGCCACCGCGTATTGTTTTATCTTTATCTTTTATTTTCTTTTATTTTTATTTTATTTTCTTTTATTGTTCTACTTAGATATTCCATATATCCAATAGAACAATATAAATACGCGTATGATTATGACCACAAATAAAGACATTAGTTCACTTTCAATATTCATTTTTATTTTATATACATTATTGTATTGTGACTCGTAGTAACCGCAACAGTTCGCTGTATCTACGGTTACATATGGTAGCAACGGGTAGTTTAAACCTATCCACCTCGTTGCCTTGACTTACAGTGATATGAACCAACGACGTGGTGCGAAATACTTCGACCACGAACAAGCCCGTCAATCTTTCGCCGACGAACTCATCCAAGATCCACCAGTAACCTTTCGATACCCAGATAACCAGTACGAACCACCGATCACAAGCCACACGAACGAATACACCGATACCCAGTACGAACCACCGATCACAAGCCACACGAACGAATACACTACTGATACTCAAGAAGAAATAACACCCATTATGAACCCAGAATTGCCTAACACAAGTTTCGTTACCAACGCTGACTTTATTTCAAGTTTGGTAACGCAAATTGTGTCCCAAAATAATGCTGCTACTGCCGATGCTGTTGTTACTGCCGCTGCCAATACTGCCGCTGCTATTGCCGCTATTCCATCTACTTCTGTCACTGCCCCTCCTACTGCTCGTCCATCTGCCCCGCCACGATACAACGGCAATGATAAGGATATTTCAGTAGAGACTTGGTTGTACCGTGCACGGCAATATGTCAGGTATATCCCTGATGAAATTGAACGCATCGAAGTAGCCGCCACTTATTTAGATGGCACTGCCTCTAGTTGGTGGCAGAGTAATACTATTCACTCTGACGGTGACTATAGTCATCCATATACCACTTGGAGTGCGTTTGCTCACGCACTACGCCAACACATCTGTCCCGGTACTTCGGTAGAAGAAGACGCTTTTAGTCGTCTTCACATGTTACGACAAGCCAACAAAAGTGTCAATGATTATACGTTAGAATTTAACAATTTAGGCACACTTTTCCTATGCTGATTCCGAAATGTGGCAGTTAGCTTTACGTATTATGTTATTAATGGACTGAATCACGAAGTTAAATACGAAGTACAAAAGCTACACCGTCTACATTACAATCAGCCATAGAAGTGGCTACTCATTTTGATTCGTTACGCAGTACATTGGCAAATCATCAACTAACAACGTTCGCCATAACACACCTCGTCCAACGCAACAACAACAGTTTCGCCCTCCGATTAACACACAACCAAGAAATGGCCCTATACCAATGGAACTAACACCATTAATCGGTTACCCCACTCACTGATGCTGAACGCGAAACGTTACGACAAAACGGCGGCTGTTTCCGCTGTCGCCAATATGGCCACATCATGCGTTTTGTCCTTTGATACGGAAAAGTCCAGCACCAGTAGTGTCAGCATCACAACCTACTGGTGCCAACTAAATACTATTTCTGTTGATGCCACCCCGATCTTCTCTCGCTTACTTCTGATGATGAATTGCTTGTTTCTGCGCCATTATTTCCTCATGCTAATGTTGTTGATGACACTGATGCACTTTTAAAGGAACAAAGTTTATTGTCAAAATATCCACACGCTCACGATTTATTACGTATCAATGCTCGTTTATTAGGTAGAAAAGTTACGGTACTAATAGATAGTGGAGCAGCTGATAACTTTGTATCCGCAAATCTTGTGAAACATATTCGCGCACACACCCATAAAGTTAAATACCCATCGACCGTACACGTGGCAGATGGCCGTTCGTATACGTGTGACCGCCAACTGGCTGGTGCGCTCCTTACTTCCACTGGTTACAAAGACCGTTTATCGTTTTTGGTTGTTCCTTTAGAACACGACGTAATACTCGGTAAACCGTGGCTAGCCCGCTATAATCCACAGATAGATTGGTTAATTAACACTGTTACGTTTATGCATGATAATCGACACATTGTATGGCAAGCAAATGCACATAGACAACCAACCATATTGCCATTATCTGCCTTACAATTTAAACGCTATGCTAAACGAACAGATGAATTACACCTAGCCATTGTACGACCAGCCGATAATCCGCTAAATGAAGCTGCTAATCACTCAAATGACCCATCCATCACTCCAGTATTGACTGGATTACGCAACGACTTTGCTGACGTATTTCCCGACAAACTACCGAAACAATTGCCGCCAAAACGTGATGGATTAGATCATCGTATCGATTTGATACCAGGCGCAACACCACCCAGTAACGCCTTATACCGATTGTCCCCTCTGGAACTTAAAGAACTTAAAACACAACTTACCGAATTACTTGACGCGGGATATATTCGTCCTAGTATATCGCCCTACGGTGCGCCTGTTCTTTTCGTCAAGAAGAAAGATGGTGGTATGCGCATGTGTGTTGATTATCGAGCGCTGAATAAAATCACTATCAAGAACAAGTACCCATTGCCAAGGATTGAAGATTTATTCGACCAAGTGTTAGGCGCAACTGTCTTTTCTAAGATAGATCTACGCTCTGCTTATCATCAACTACGTGTAGTAGAAGAGGATATACCCAAGACGGCCTTTCGCACCCGCTATGGTCACTTTGAATGGCTAGTAGTTAGTTTTGGTCAAAGTAATGCACCATCCAGTTTTCAAACACTGGTAAACTATCTATTTAGGCCATTACTAGACAAATGTGTTATTGTCTATTGGACGATATTCTCATCTACAGTAAACACCAGAAGACCACGAACGACACCTACGCCAAGTATTACAAATACTTCGCGACAACCACTTATACGCCAAATGGTCAAAATGTGAATTATTTAAGGATGAAGTTGAATATTTAGGCCATTTGCTATGTGCTAATGGTGTAAAAGCTGATCCAGCTAAGATAAAGGCCATTTCTGATTGGCCTACACCACGAAACGTCACTGATATACGCGCTTTTACAGGCTTGGCCAACTACTATAGAAAGTTTATTAAAAATTACTCTGCTATAGCCACACCACTTACCGATCTACTATGTCAAGATCGTCGTTTCTTATGGACCATTGAAGCTCAAAAATCATTGATATACTAAAGAAGACAATGACCCAAGCTCCAGTATTACAAATAGTCGACGTACATCAGCCTTCCGTGTAGAAACCGATGCTTCTGGCTTTGCTGTAGGTGCTGCCTTGTGCAGCAAGATCGTGATGGCCATTGGCACCCATTGCTTATCATTCGCGCAAAATGAAGCCCGCTGAACGCAATTATCCGGTACATGAACAAGAACTATTAGCATTAATAGATGCTTTAAAGATTTGGCGCCACTACTTACATGGATCGTCATTTCACGCGTATACTGACCATAAAAACCTTGCAGTACTTCCAGAGTCAACCGAATTTATCAACCAGACAAGCAAGATGGTCAGAACTATTACAAGAATATGACGTATTGATCGAATATAAGCCCGGGAAAAACAATATTGTAGCCGATTCATTATCCAGACGGCCTGATTTACAACTGTCCAGTTTAACTACTGTCAGTTTTACATATATTGATCAAATTAAAAACTTGTACGCCAACGATGTTGACTTTGGTGAAATATACGCCCAGCTTAATACGACAACGCCACTTCCAGCTCTTCGTACCAAGTTAGTCAAGTATCGACTAACTGATGGATTGTTAATTTCAACGGTGATCGATTATGTGTACCTAAAAATAACCAATTACGTCAAGATATACTACACGATCATCACGATGCCATCGTAGCCGGCCATCTAGGTGTAGATAAAACATACCTGGCTATTCATCGCCATTTTTACTGGCCATCACTACACAACACCGTCCACCGCTATGTCACTTCCTGCGATACTTGCCAACGTAATAAGGCCACTAATCGACGACCAGGTGGCTTATTACAACCACTTGAAATACCTGCACATGCATGGGACTCAGTTAGTATGGATTTTATTACACATCTACCACTCACTGAAAAAGGTGCAGATGCGTTAATGGTAGTAGTTGACCGCTTTAGTAAACAAGCCCACTTCGTGCCTACTACCAACACTGTCACAGCTGTTGACACCGCACGACTATACTTCGACCATGTATATCGTCTACATGGTCTTCCACGATCCATAATCTCTGATCGTGACCCACGATTTACTAGCCGATTCTGGGAAGCCTTATTTGAATTTACCGGTACTAAATTAGCCAGATCAACTGCAAATCATCCACAGACTGACGGCCAGACTGAGCGAACCAACAGAACCATCGAAGAAATGTTACGTCATGTTATTAGCCAACAACAAGATGATTGGGATAAATACTTACCTGCATTAGAATTTGCCTATAACAATAGTACTAACGCTACTACTGGTATTACACCTTTCTTCTCTGTATATGGACGTCATCCAATAACAACGACTATGCCAGCTGATAGCGATAATATAACAGTACCAGCAGCTGAGGAGTTTTTACAGCGACTAGAAGCGATACAAAAGGCGGTAAAAGACAACATATCGTACGCTCAGGATAGACAGGCACAATATGCTAACCAACGACGTCGAGATGACAC